>SNQJ01S0037796.1:12131-45113 GCA_010110895.2 Picea sitchensis
ATTAATAAAAAATTATTATTAAAAAAAAAATATATATTTTAATTATATATAAATATATATATATATATAAATATAAGCCATATGTTTTTTATTATAAATTATTAAAAAGCAACGTTTGACAATATACATTACCTAAATATATATATTAACCATATTTTTATTATCAATTATTAAAAATATACATTACCTTCATAAAGCTATTCCAAAATGTCACTTGAATACAATATTACATACATCACTTATGACATATAATTTATCCTTTTATTCTCAATTATTATGACTTTTTGGAAAAATATTTTAAAGTAGGTAGACCATAACAAACTCACATGAATACGAATATCATTGTCATTCATAACACCAACCACATTTGAACACAAATATCATTGTTAGCTATATCACCAACCACATGTGGACTAATGAAATCGGTACATGTCTTAATAACGATAAGAATTGATGTATCACCCATTGCATTAAAACCTTTTATTATTCCATTAGTGTCTTTTTGCGTTTTTACATAACTTTAAGGCTAAGGTAAAGTGCCATGGCTTTCCTATGAGGAAATATATTCACATAGAAATAACATAGAAATAAGTAAGTTGTTTTTTTACTTGGGTTGCAAGAGATATGTTACATAATGTTTATACAAATGTACAGGCTTATTTTAATTTTATATTTTTTAAGTGGTTATAAATTTATATTATTTTTTTTTATGATATTTTTCTTAATAATTTATTATTTTTATTTTGTTGATAAAAGTGTAATTATTGTATAGATATAAAAATCGTTAAGATTAATGTTTGATAAGGTGTAATAAATCAAATTTCTCATATTTGCTTATGAAAATTAGTTTTCTTCAAAGAACATGTTTTTGATGATCACTAGTTAAGGGTGGTGTAAAAATTATAGTGGATTTCTTGGTATTAGATTTTTTAATTGGTGGGTTATTGCATGACCTCTGGTGGTGAATTTGGATGGAAAGTCATGCTTTAGTCCTTTCCGGTGTTGCAAGATATATTTACAAGTGCAACAACAACATCATCTTAGCTTGCATGGATTTGGCACTGAAGCCTCAAATATGGCAATGTGAATTTTGTGGGGTTTATGGCATTATTGCAGTATTCTTACTAGAATGGGGTTTTGGATTGTTTTTTCCTCTTCTGAATTGATCAAATATGTGCTTAAATTGTGGGGAAGCTCATTGGAAAGATATATCACTTCATCTATGCTATGACAGGTAAGTTACCAGATGTAATATAATATGAAAAAACATGAGTATTCAACAGATATCAATAGACCAACATAATACTGAGAAGAGAAACACCAAAAATGATACATTTATTCAAGAAAACAATTTTCACTTGCCACTTCAAGGGGTAAACCTCCATTAGAAAAGAGCTCTATTATGATAACTCTCAAGACAAATATTTTTCATGCCTCTTATTCTAATGATAATGATGATCATTTTTTTATCGAATTGTATGGTGACAAATTACACCATGGGAGATAATTGTTGGAGCGTAGTGGGAAGACCTGGGGTTCATCATGAATTCACCAACAAAACCCTAATATATTGACCCTTTTGGGATCACTCACAAGCAAGTGAAGTCTCACTTGCAGTATCTGTTATAACTCTATAAATTTCTTTTGAATGAGGAAATAAAATCACAAAGGTAACCACAAACCAAATTGAGGATGAAAGCTAGCCCTTCCAACCCATAGAGGGCTCTCTCTTCAGATCAATCACTAAAAGGATTGATTTGGAATTTCATCCAAATGTTAGATCTCTAAGGTAATATCAAATTCATATAGTTGGTGGCAATGTGGACAAAAATTTCATTGGGAAATGGAGTCACTGAAAGGTCAGAAATCAATGAAGGTTTACTAAATACTTGGTGAATTGAAAGGTGACTGATCAAAGGCAAGATAGAACGTACTCCTTTAGGCCAATTAGATATTGTTGTATATTGAATATTACAGAGAAAACAAATAACCCCTTAGGGCATATATCAAGGATGAATCCTGATGTAGGAGCATCGTCAGCAAAGCACATGTGGAGAGACATCTCAATGCCCCAGCACACCTTTTGAGTTAAATTTGAATTTTAAAAGCTGGCGTATCCTATAAATCTTTTGAAAGGATTGTGAATTAAAGAATATCTTTAATATCTGGAGGTTGAACGATCATGTAAGATCGAGAGAAGATCATATCTTCCTTTAATGTAATAGATCGCCACATAGATATGGAGATTTCGCTCTTATATGTTTGTCTTAGACGTTTAATATAACATGACTTAAGTAGTTGAAATCTTTAATTCTATAGGATAGGTAGTTAGAGGGAACCCTATGAGCCCTCTGGTATAAGTAGAGGTGTTGTATGCCCAAATGAGGCTGCTGTAAATTAGTTGGAAATTGTTGGAAGAAGCTTAGCATAGTTGTAGCCATGTATATGTACATTTGACTGAATATAACAGAGAAAGCATTGATCCAAAGTGTCTGGTGTTTTTGTTACTATCTATCTGAATGAATGGTATACTTTCAGTTTAAATTTTGTTCTCTGTTATTATGTATTCTCGTGTATGCATTAATTATACTATTCAATGTATGAATTTGTGATAGGTTAGATACGTTTCAATTGTTTTTCTTCCTCGAGCTTATGCAAGGAGTGCATATTATCCTCAAGGAGTGCGTTGACAGAGTCCTTCAACTCAGAGCTCAGGAGAGATAACGTGGAACTTATATGCAATGTCTGCATATCGTCCGTAAGGAGTGCATCGACATAATACTTTAAGCAGGAGGTCGGGAGGAGAAATTTAAGAGTTATTTATAGAATGGTGTAAGGCATTGGTGCAAGGCATGTACAATCACCCCTAAAGAATCTAAGTCTTGAGTGAATATATGTTGCAAGGTGTTCACAGATCCAAAAATCTGACTAAGTGTCGAAGAAACCCTTTAAGGATTCCAAATCTCGAAGAAAGAACAAGTACAGAGGAGTTAGCAGGAGAAATCCTTAAGGAAGGAGGAGATTTTAAGGTTTTGCAAGATAAATAATCAAGATCCACCCAGGAGAAGCATAATCATTCCAGACCATCAGATCTGAGAGAAGTTGCATGGTGGTTAGCTGTGAGTTCCTTCGAAAGTTCACGAATCGGAGGATTTGGGGTGTTAAGGAGTGAAAATCACTGAAAGAGAAGTTGTGAAGAGATCCTATTCGTTGGATGGAAGGCGAAGACGTGGCAGCGGATAAGTGAGTTTGGGAAAGAACAAATTCATAGAATTTGTGCCAAGCATATAGAAATTCTCGTGATGTAAATCCAAGTTGTTGGTTGCAAGGAGGATACGTGGCAGAGATCTACGTACTTCAGATAAAAATGCTTCAGTGAAAAGTGGAGTTGGTGAAGCCAAAACTCTCGAAGGGAGAAGAAATGAAATGTATATAAGTCATCGATTTGAGGTGGACATGGGTCAACAAATCACAGACTTTGGAGAAATGAACAAGGGAAAGGAGGATCCATTGACCGGAAGTTGTCTGAAGCTCCAAAACGTAAGAAGCCAAATAAAAGTTGTTAATCGTGCGGACACGTGGAGTCTGATCTATCATTTTAGAGATAGAGTAATATAGGGGAAAAAGGAGGTGGAGCATTCAAAATCACTGAACATCTAAGTTACGAAGTGAATCATAGTCATCATTTGTCGGATAAGCATTGGTCGTAGATCCTGTTGGATCAGTTCGTCGATTCAGTGTTCAGGTGAAAAGGGTGCAGCGATTGCTAAAAATGTCGAAGCTCGAAGTTACAAAGAGCTCAGGAGATTAAGCCCCGATTCATAGCTCGAGGTCACATGTGGATAAGGGCTAGAGAAAATGATCTAACTATGAAATTTCAATATTTTAAAGCGCTAAGGAAAGGGGCCCGCGGGTACCATAGGACCTGCGCCTAAGGTGATAAAAGGGCCTATGTTTAATTCATTTTGGGGCCAACAAGGCCTTGAGGAGCTATTTCGACTCACCTTTGTGAAGATCCTTGACTAGGAGGTTGCAAAACCCTGAGGAGAGAAGGGGGGGTTGCATCAAATCCCAAAGTGATTACAGTAGAAAGACAATTGAATATACATGCAACAAAGCATCATATACATATGAATTCTGATACATATAGTTCACATTAACATAAATAAGAATATATATCACATAGTTGAATTTAAAATAGAAGACAAAAAATGTAGGATCACATGCATGAAACAAGGCAATCACATGTATATCTGGAGTCAAATTTCAGGGACTTCTGATCCAACAAATTTTATTAATATCAGAGAAAGCATACAAACTATATTCAATAGTCTATCTACGATCATGATGGTATAAAAATGAATGATCTTCTCTTGTGTCAACCAATTTGTGTACTTTGAAAGAAAAATAGGGTTTATGGTTTACATGATGAATTGATGATGGAAAAAAGTGGGTGTGTGAGTCAAATTTGAGTCTAGAAACCCTCCCATATCGGTAAGGCATGTGAATAGCCTATCCATGTCAAATTTCAGTGCATACAGAAAAAATTCGAAAAACTTTCAACGCTGGCCCCATTCACAGGTCATTGTTGCCCATGTCTAGTTCTAGTACAATGTCTTTTCGTTGTTCCTTTTAAAATTCGTTTGACAATACACACAGTCCCGCATATAGTACTACAAGGGAATATTTGTATGGTGTTGATTAAACAATGAACAAAAAAGAGGTATTTTTCATCACAACTATGATACACATACATTGTATATACATTAAAGTAGAACCTGAAAGAAAAATGAAGAAAGGTTGATGCAAACTTAAAACTTGTGTCATTATTTCCCATGTCTAGTCCTAGTAAATTGTATTTTTGTTGTTCCTATTAAAATTCGTTCGACAGTACACACACTCATGCATCTAATACTACAAGGGAATATTTTTTGGGTGTTAATTAAATAATGAACGGAAAAGAGTGATTTTTCATTACAACAATATGGTTCAAACTAAACAAGGCCCAGCTAGGATATATAGAGTGGGTGTGTGAGTCATATTTGAGTAATTTGGAAATGAACTTTCTTCTTTCCACATAAATCATGGGTCAAATTCCCATGTTTTCAAACAATTTCAACAAATATTCTATAGAAATGATAGACACGTTCATCGAAACTTCGTTGATGCAATATTATCACAACAATGATGACATCTATGATCATTATGGTACAAAAATGAATGATCTTATCTTGGTTTCAAGAATAATTTATCCTCTACTAAACAAGGCCAAACATGTGAAGATGGAATATCATATGGTCCCTCCCCTCCCCCTCACATCACTCTCAATTCTCCAATACCCAATCTATAAAATAGAAAATAATTGAAAGCAACCTAGTAAGATTCATGCATAGAAACTACAAAAAACAAATTACTGGAGGTAAATGAAATTATGTGTTTGTAAAAGATATTGTTAGTCTACCACATACTTTAGTATATTGGTGACTATTTTCAGGTTTCACATGATAATTAAACAACATGTAACATATGATATAAAAACGTTGCATAAAAATTAAAAACATGTAATTAACCCATGACATAAATAAATTATTTTAAGAGAATAATTCATACAAATTAAAATATATAGTCATGTACATGATCCAAATCAACATTTGTATAATCATCCTTATTATGTATCTTCTTCTTCATCGAACTCGACATTTGTATCATCATCCGGTTCAGAAACAATGTTGAAAGGATTAACGATATCATCATCATCATCAATTTCATTTTCGAGCATATTTTCATCTACATCATCATCAAGAACTGCATTGTCTCCTATGCCTAGATCATTATCTTCTTCATATTCTTCATCTTTCGACCCTACATGATCTTATGGCTTTGTCTGATCTCACGAATCATCTTCTTCTTCAATATCATTTTCTTCCTATACATGAGTATACTTAATTGGCCTTCCTCTTGGATCATATCTAACAACAAATGACCAATCCCTCTCTCCTGGAACATTTGAGTAAAATGCATGTTCACATTGGCTTGGAAAAACATAGCGATCATGTTATCTTTCAAACATTGTTGTTTTAATGATCAAAAATCCGTTGGCATGCTGAATAATAGTTCTTTCCTCATCGCGTTCATGCATTCATAACCTATACCATTTGATGTCGAACATAACTAATCTGAAGAAATTAAAGTCACACTCAAGTATATCATTCAAATACCCATAGTATCTATTTTCAGATTCTCGAGGATGTCTTTCACTCCTAGAGGAAACAATAGTGACATGGAATACTACAGTTATTCCACTATCAAAAATTTTCCCGGTTTCATCCAACTGTTTGATGCGAAATTTATGACCATTTCACCACATAGCCTTGTGGTGTTTCAACTGCAATATGCCATATATGTAAAAGATGCAACGTCAATTAATAAATTAACATATTTATATAACTTAGGAAGTATCTGAAAAAAATATAAGTACACATGTAGTCACATTAATATAATATAAAATAACTGAATAAAATGGGTGAATTTTCTTGCCTGTCCATCTTTCAAACCATATGATAAATCAATTTCCTTTTGCGTAACATTCGCATCTCTGTTACAACGAGCTTCTCTAACCAATTCAGACAGTCATTTCCATGATAACCTACCGCCATGATATTTTTTACATCTTTCAATCCATACATTCATCGAGTCAAGATTGTTTTCAATGTATAAATGCAGTGCATCCCAATCTTGAGCAACTAAATAAAAAAACCATAATTCACCTATATTAAATATTAGTTATAACGTCCATGGTAAATATTAATAATTTATGAAATAACATATATTAATACATTAATGAGTATGATCGTATACAAAAATAATAAGAAAAATTATATGTGTTAATATAAATATCCACAATTATTAATATATTACCTCTCATGTTTTTCATTCTACCTTTCCCCAACAAGTGCTCCTAATCTTCAAATGTTTTGATGGAGTTCACATCCCAAATGTGATCCATTGCATGCATATTTGGCACTGCTAATTTAGGAATATACTAACTAATATACACCATGGATTGATATACCATATATCCCTCCCTCATAGAACCCTCGGGACGTGCTCTTTGTCTAACCAAAGCCTTCAATTATTTCAAGTGCCTCTCCACCATCCACATTTACCTTGTGTGTACAGGTCCACAAATTTCAGTCTCCTCAACGTGGTGTATGAGATAGTGTTCTTGTGCATTGAAACCTACTGCCATGATGTTCATGAGCTTCTCTAACCAATTTAGACAGTCGTTTCCATGATAACCTACCATCATGATGTTGTTTACATATTTCAATCCATACATTCATCCAATCAAGATTGTTTGCAATGTATAAATGCAGTGCATCCCAATCTTGAGCAACTGAATCAAAAAATCATAATTCACCAATATTAAATATTAGTTATAATGTCCATGGTAAATATTAATAATTTATGAAATAACATATATTAATATATTAATGAGTATGATCATATACACAAAAAACAAAAATTTATATGTATTAATATAAATCTCCACAATTATTAATATATTACCTCTCATTTTTTTCATTCTACCTTTCCCCAACAGATGCTCCTTATCTTCAATTTTTTTTTATGGATTTCACATCCCAAATGTGATCCATTGCATGCATAGTTGGCGCTACTAATTTAGGAAGATATTTACTAATATACACCATGGATTGATATACCATATATCCTTCCACCATAGAACCCTCAGTACGTTCTCTTTGTCTAACCAAAGCCTTCAATGATTTCAAGTGCCTCTCCACCATCCAAATTGACCTTGTGTGTACATGTCCATAAATTTCAGTCTCCTCAACTTGGTGTATGAGGTAGTGTTCTTGTGCATTGAAAAATGTTGGAGGTATATACTTTTTCATTTCACATATTAGCCGAGGAATTTCTCTCTTCCAATACTTTATATCATCTTCATGGATTTCTTTCAATGACAACCATCTACATGAGATCATGCCACAAGAAAATAACATGTTTCAACATAACATAACATAATATATTACATTACAAGTAAAACACATGTCATTAAGTACAACAACAAATTGAAAGAACATTTTGCATATAAATCAAAACTACTTACCTCATGTATTTGCCAAATTCATATATAACTTGTTTGATGTTGTTGTCAAAGTCATTTGGGAGAGAGAGCGGTAGAACATACTGTAAAAAAATAAATGAATCGTTATGTGTTTCGACCAAAGTAGAGAAAAAAAAAAAAACTTAAAATATGTATAAGGCCCATATATATAAATATGTATACCAAAATTATTTCCTTAATGAAGGTATGCCAATCTTGTGCTTTTACCCCACCAAATTCACCTTTCTTTGTTAAGACATTATTTATCTTTGAAGCAAAACTCGTGGGAAATTTAATTCTTTGAATGACCTTTTTTACATCATTACTTTGTTTCTTTGTTAATAACCATGGAAGGTTATTTCGGTCTAGTCCATCTCTATTTGATCAGATCACACTTCGCATTGCATGATTGGCTTCCTGAATGTCAGTACAAATTTTGACAATTTTTTCTTTATCCCTCCCACTATGTATGATTCACCATAACATTTCTATCACATTCTTCCCGCTATGCATTGTATCAAACAAATGAGCTATTTTTAGCTCCTCATAGTAGGGAAACCTCATGAATTGAGTGGGATAACATTTCATTGCTCTTGGAAGTCCATTATTAAGACCTTCATGATGGGGCCTTCATGAAGTATAAAATAAATCACAAAAATAAAGTAATTACATATACGATACATAAACAAATTGCGTACCTTGATGATTTCTATTATATTCCAACCTCCATAGGTGAGGTGTCATTCTTTGTGGTTTTAAAAAAGTCTCTTCTTTCCCATTGAAAATATGTTTTTTCAGTAGTATGATACCTATGGTTCTTAGGGAGGAGGTTCCTATACTCATCAAACACCACCATTCCTAAAATTTTTGAATGACGATACTTCATCTTAGGACAACAAACTGGACATGCAAATTTACCCTTTGTGTGAACACCTACAACATATGGATTAATGTCAATTATACGATGAGATTATTTAAAAGTTAAACGTGCAACATGTAATCTTTAAAACATTATATAGTATTAAAGAGAAATATAATGCTACTTACCACAAAAATGTGTTATTCCTCGGGCATCATGAATTGTCAATAAAAGTATTCCACATAATTTAAATTTCTTCTCCCCAATTGGTTTACAGATGTCATACATAGTGATTCCAACCCATAACTTTAGTAGCTCGTCGATAAGAGGCTCGAAATATAAATTCATATATTTAACTTGGTACTTACCTATTTGTTTTAAATTACACATAATTACTATAACCATGATATGTATATATATAAGTGAATAAATAAACAAAAGATATTATGAAAAAAATGAAACAAATGAAAATGTCACATTCAAAAAATTAATGTAAACAAATACCTGGAATAATATTTGTCAACATTATGTGCTCCCTCTTCATTGACATCCAAGGAGGAATGTTATTCTCGATAACAAAAGTAGGCCACATTGAGTAAATAGACCTAATCTCTTCAAATAGATTAACAACGTCAACTGCCAATGAAATCCTAACATTATGAGGTTCATCTTTGAAATCTGCCCATTTTTCCTCAATTTCCCTAAATGCATAACCATCGACAAGAATTCTAAGAACGCCATCTCCACTTATGTTACATGCATGGTAATCCATAAATTGTGATATGCTTTCACACCTGAACAATCGTTGCAAACGTGGAATTATGAGAATATGGAGAAGAACCTTTCGAGGCACCCTTTTTGTTACTTGATCGGTTCGATATCTACTGATAAGACATTGCAGACATTCTATTTTCGAAGCATACCATCCATAATATATAATATGATCATTAGGACATGCATCTATATTTTGATAATCCATTCCAATGTATTTCATAATGGCATGGAAATCTTGATATGTGTGAGGTAAAATATTTGACAATGGTAACAAAAATTCACCTAACAATCTACGGAATAACAAAGAACCAATTAATGTAAAGAATATTAATCGTAAAAATTGCATTCTTATTTTACACATTAATTAACACTAAAAACAAATAGAAAACAGTCAACATTTATGTATATGAGATGAAACATATTACATACCTTAGGATCTATGTCATACAAGTGTTAGAAAAATTATTCATAACCTTTGAGTTCACTAGAAGCAATGTAGCAGAGAGAATATTTTCTCTTGATCCTTCATAAAGTCGTTTATTTTCCTTTTCTAATATAGGTTCAACATAAATACCATCAATATCCCCATCCTCATCTAGCTGAGTAAACAAATCTTGGATCATTTGATTTGTCCCATAATCTTCTTCCATGGGATCATTAACTTGATTTGTCCCATCATCTTCTTCCATGAGATCCTCATTCTCTTGATCATGTTCCTCAACTTGTACAACATCATTTCTACTAGTACTACTTGGTGCAATATTCTACAGAAAGTTAGAGGGCAACTCTAACTTTATAATTACAAACAATCATGCAAAATTAGTGTGTACTATAAAAAATATTCAAACAATATATATAAAAAATATACATATATATAATTTTATATAAAATCGACAATATAAAAACAGATAATGAATATATAGCTAATTACCACTAGATGATATTCATTTGATCCCCTATCAATGTGCCCATATTTCCTACAATGTTTTGTAGTTGTTTCTATTAAAATTCTTACGGGATGTGTAAGGAAACATTTTTTGCAAGGGAAATAACATCTACCATCACCCTTTTCATCCGCTTTACTTTTTTTCCCACCTCTAACATTCTGTGACATTCTTCCACACAAAATTACCCTTTCTCAAGTTATGAACTGTTGTTTTTATAACAATTAGATTGATGCAACATCTCTAATTTGCAAAATGTTTATAGATATTTTTTTAGTCGCAAGAGTGACAAAATTTGACCAAGTCAATGTTAAATTTGTCAAATAGTGTAACGTTCAATGTTGACTTTGTCAAATAGTGTAATGGTCATCATTGAATTGTCTCTCTTGCAATGATAGCCAAAGGTCGTTGCAAGAGAGACGAGAGTCCACTATCTTCACGATCATCTCTCTTGTGGCGTAGATTTGGTTTCATCACTCTTGCGATGATAGCCAAAGGTGTCGTCGGAAGCGTAGCAAACACAAGATGGATTTATAAAAACATTTAAAAATTCAATTCTTTATCTTCAATTGTCCGACGAAAGGTTACTTTATTTGCAAGTAGTTGTCATAAAGTTTTCAATATGTAGTAGTGAGTCCACCCATTCTTGCTACCCCAGAAGAACCATAATTACATTTGAGAGCATGGGCGACAAGTATTTTATCTACAAAACTTGCAGCCATTATGCAATGGGTATGAAGCTCAACATTATCATTGTCATCGGCTCCTCCACAACATTGTCGACTACTTCTCCTTAACAATACATGATGCAAAAGAACACCATCAACATCGTCAGCAAGTGCAACTTTGGTAGTTTCTAAATGCACATCAAGGACGAGGCCATTCTCATCGAATCTCTTTTTCTTGGATCTCTTGCTATGCACATGTTGTGATATTGATTATCAATAGGGAAGAGAAGGTCAAACATGGGAAAAAATAGTGAACTAATATACTCAGTTACAATCAACTAAGGTAAATGATGGCTAATCAAGATCAAGATCAAATATGGTTAACTATAATTAAACATAGTAAATCATGGTCAAATAATGATCAAACATGTCAATCATAATCAATCAAATTTATCTATAATGAAACAAAATCAACTATAGTTAACCATAGTTCACCAAAGTCATACATAATGAAACAGAATCAACCATAGTCAAATATAACTAACAAAAGTCAACTATAATAAACCATGGTCTTTCAAAGTCATCCATAATCAAACATGGTTGATCATAATCAAGAATGTTCAAACATAATTAACCATGGTCAACCATAGTCAACTTTGATAAAACATGATCAACCATGGTGAACTATAATCCACCATGGTCAACTATGGTCAAAGCTTAGTAAAATATAGTCACTTATAGTTAACCATAGTCACATAAAATTAACCATAGTCAATTATCTTCAACCATGTTAAAATATGGTCAAGTATTGTCAACTATAGTCAGACATAGTTAACCATAGTCAATCATGACGAACTATAATCAACCTTGTTCAAACATAGTCAAATATGCTCAAATATGGTTAACCATTGTAAATAATCATCAAGCATTACTAATCATAGCCAAACATAATAAAAAATAGTCAAGCATAGCCAACCATAAGCAGGAATAGTCAATCATGGTATGTGATGGTTAACCATAGTTTTCCATGGTCAACCAAGGTCAAACATGATCACCCATGGGAGACCATTTTTAATGATTATCAACGAAGGTTAACCATATTCTACCATACTAAAAAAAAGTCAACAATGTCAGTAGAGGTAAACCAAATTCAAACACAGTGAAAGAAAGTCAACTATAGTGAAACTTGGTCAATCAATGTCAACCATGGTTAACAAAAGTCAAACATAGTGAACTAAAGTCAACCATAATTAAACATGGGAAACTAATGTTAATCATTGTCAAAATGGTCAACCATAGTCAAACATTGTTAACCATAATCAACCGTAATAAAACAAAGGTAGTCAACCATAGTGAAATATAGTCAACTATGGTTAAACATGGTTAAATATAGTCAACCATGATGAAGCATTATCAACCATGGTCAAAACATAGCTAACCATAGTTAAACATGGTTCACTATAATCAACCATGGTCAACTATAATCAAGAAAGATCAACCATAGTCAAATATGGACAAATGTGGCCAAATATAGTCAACCATAATGAAACATAGTCTATGAGAAATTATAAATCCCTATCCCTACAAGGCTTCATAATTTTAACTCTTTGACTGTAATTTCTATTTGTAATGAAATTTATATTTTTGCAACTCTGTAAGCAAAAAATTGTCGTAATAAAAACATGTTCAATTCCTTTTCTCAATAATCGAAATTCTTCATATAACTATATGAAAATAGTAATGATTGTTGTTGCAATTCAACCTAATTAAACATTTGTTCATGGTAATTTAGGAATGAAATAAAATGAATGGTAACTACCTCAAATTTCTGTTTGTTTTAGTCCATTTGAGTTGAGTTGCTCCCTTTCCTTTTCTACTCCCCTACCCAAACTAGAAAATTTACCTCTTGACCAACTGGGAACAACCTTGCTAGCTCCGTAGTTCCAGGAAATACTCGTAGTTTCCTAGCTCTCCATGCCAAAAATACCCAACATCATAGTGTAGTCCAAAGTATATCTAAAATATGTCGAAGTCCAAATTCTATTACTCTCTTTCTAAATACATTTGTAAAATTGCTCCAAAGAAAATCCTTCCTTCATAAAACATTTCCCTCTCTTCGAACCCCCAACCTCCCCCTTATCCTCCTCACCTTTCCCTACTTCCACAATCTTTCCTCCTTGAAAGGATCCCCCTGACATCCTCTTTGTCCACTTCCTTAACTTAATTTAATAACAATGAATATTGTACCCACATTTAGTACATTTGCTTAAATGCATACCACTCGTGTACACACACATACCTAAATAACAAAATGTTTATATCATCTAAATAAAATATTACATCTTCTAAATAAATTAGATTTAAATCTAACAAGTTCAGTTTATTTAATCAACTTAATTAATCAAAATCATCAAGTCTAATTAATTCACTTAACTAACATCACTAACTTTATTCATTTCACTTAATTAATTCACTTAGTTAATCTTATTAACTCTAATCTATTCACTTAATTGAATCACTTAATTAACATCACTAAATTTATTTATTTCACTTAATTAATATTATTAACTCTAATCATTAACTTAATTAATAATTATATTAAGATTTATACATCTAGATATAATAAGCATACATCCTTAATTTAATATGTTTATAAATACTAGTCTACATGTGCAAGGTATGGATGTGTAGTTGGCACATACATAACTTGTGCATGTAATAACGACAACAATCATAATATCTAATGCAATTTTCTATATGCTTCCAGTCAATAGTGCAATCAACATCATAATAAATAAATCCATCATTAACATTATTAGCAGAATCCATCAATTACAACAGTTTAACATAAATGCAACATTTGCATAGATACAAATAATTAAGTTAATCATTTACTATTAAAGAATAGAGAGTAAGTCAAGAACTTTTCCTATAATATTAAAACCCCACAACACTCTCAACTACACCTAACGCCATGCCTTTCTAACCGACTTCCATCTTCCCGATCCTATCCTTCCTTTGTTAGTCTATATTGGAACGTCAATTATATTGAACTAATGCTAGATAGAACATGTAAGTAGAAGTTTCAACTACCTTGACCAAGAATCCCCAATAGGAAACTGGTAGTCGTCATCACATGTCTAGGGGAACATGACTTAACAAAGTTGTTGTGTTGGTTTTTTCACTTGGGTGACAAAAAACACAACACTTGCATGTTGAGATAAGCCTACGAAATAAGACAAAAGTTTGTGAGTGAGTTAGAAAAACCAAACACACATAAAAACAAATAAATACAACTAAAGACAACTAAGAAATAAACGTTAGAAATCTTGAGAAACTTAGAACCATGAAAATAAAAAAATGACCAGCATATTGCTACCAATGGATCAATAGATTGATAGGCAAAACAACGCAGAGAAAGGAAAGGACGTATGAGTCCCCTCTTCCTCCTTGGGAGGGATCTTGAGTTCCCTAATTGAGATATCTTCTCTTCATACAATGGAATAAATGAAGAATGGTGAAGAAAAACAATGCCTATTCCCTCAAGAGGTGAGTGGAATGGCCTATTGCAGCATAACAATACATGGCGGTGCTTGAAGGATTCAAAGAGAAAAGAGGATTTTCAAAGAAGAATTCTTGCAACATAACAATACCTTGAAGATATTATTTTCTTAGCATACCCATGGATCTTATTTATATCATCCATTCATGACAATATGTAATTGGCTCATAGTGTGAACAAGGGGCCTTTTAGGGCACCCTCTATCCCTTGACCAACCTCCAAGCTAGATTTCTCTCAGATATGAGTGTCAAATCATGTTGGGGGTCGGAATATAAGTGGTTGAGGGGCCGAAAAGATCCATAAATGCATCATTCATAGAAGTGTACAACTTTGCTCATAGACAGTCTCACATTTTGTGCACAGTGTGCGATGAGGCATGTGTTAGCCTACACATTATGTGCACTGTGAGTGCGCTTCCTTTGGTGACACTGTGCACTTTGATTTTTGATCCATTTATATAGTTTTTCTCCTTTTAATGTATTTTAGTGTTGTAAGTGGACTAATTGTTGTTGGCATTGATGTTATTCTTCAAACAATGTGTGCAATGTTGCGAACAATTCTTCAGTGATAACAGATGCCCCTGATGTGTGAGGTTAGGAACATACGTATAGCTGAAATACATCAATGTTTATTTTGTTGAGAGTGCCATTGTAAGGAAGAGTGAATAGAGGAACTACAAGAGCGATCCACTGGAGGGAGAGGGGAAACTGTGGGACCCAAACCTTTCTTTAGGGAGAAAAAAGAAAATTTGTGTACAAACGAGGCGAGCATGCCCCATGCTCATGTCATGAAACCAAAATGTAAGACTGTAAAAAAATATTTATGTTGATGTAGATAACGAAAGTGCCCTCGGGGATGGTTGATAATGATAGATGACAGTTTAGATTGGTGAACATACTCTAAAGTGAGGCGAGGATGACTGTAAGAGTTGTCGATGACTTGTAGGCATTGATAGCCTGACAGGTTCAGAGGTCTTCGGCTGGTATGAAACAACTACAATAGTCTCATAGTGAGACCCACCATAATATGAGATTTTTATGAAGTCGAATGTTATGGGGGTAAACAAAATCAGAGAGCAATGATGATATTCTTTGTGCTGTCCGAGCCTCCTCATGATAAAGGTAATGAGATTCAATATATTGCCACCCTTATGGAAACTGTGTTGATGTCTACATGAAGGGAGACATGATGCCAAGAAGTTAAGGGCTTCTTGAAATCCACTGAGTAATAGGTGATATCAGGTACTGACGATTAACATGAACAAAGTCAAGATGTTGTGGGATGCAAGACTACCCTTAGTTGGGGAATGTTGAAGGATGACTGGAAACAATCATAAAACTGGGTCTAGTGTGAGGGAGACGACTAGATATGGGGTTAAATTGTGCCAGAGGATAATAAAGTGGACAAACTCAGAGATCATGGGCACATGGACTTGGGATACTAGGGGTTCATGAACGATGTTGGAATACTAATAATAAAAAATTGGATGCCGCAACAAAGGGAAACATGGGTTGCTTTTCTAGGAGAAAAGAATGCCATCAAGGGTGATGACAAAAAAGCTATGTATATGATGAAAATGAAGTCTTTTTACAATTACCAAAGAAATAAAGAATAATTTGGGTTGAGTATACAGATACAAAAATGGGTTCCCCAGTGAAAGATGTCTTGGCTCGGGTAGAGAGCAAGTTTGTGAAAGAGAATTGGTGGAGGGTGGGGGCCCCATGGGTGGGTTTTTGTATTAGGTAAATGGATAGAGGAAAATCTAAAGATGGGAAAAATGATGGTGTATGAGATGGATGGCTAATGAAACTGTGAATATGCAGTCAATAGAACCAAGATGATATGACCTGGGAGTCCATTGGGAAGGTTAGAAATATGATGAGAAGAAGTATGGGGTTCATTCTCAAAAGTGCATAAGACTATCGAGACTCCCATCCCTAGGGGTTAAAATCCACATGAGTGTCAAGTTGCCAGGGGGAACTATGATTGGGACAAATCATGTGGGGGAGAGTGCTACCAATTGACAGTACCCAAATGCAACAAAGGTAAAGATACTGCAGAGCCGGATGTAGGGACCCTAAAGGTCAATGTCATAGGGTGTGACTTGGATATGCAATTATTAACGGAGGGAGTAACTATATGCCAGTGTCGAACATATACCTGAAGAGGCTATAAATATTGCTGAATAAGTACCTGCACACACATACAAAAATACCTGACCTAAACAATATCTTATGATAAATAATATATGACAACTATTTGATTAAAACTGAAAGTGATCATGCGTACTTGAACGTGACGTGAGAAAAATTCTCCTCCGGGGCCAAGTGCAGATGATAACCCGAGGAATGTGAATGTGTAGATGGCGGGATCAAGATCCCATGGCTGAGAATAGATCATAAAATAAAGGCTCTAGGATCCTATAATAGAGTGTGGAAGTTGGGAAAAAGGTGCTAGATATGGATGATGGGCCCACAATGTCACCTCATTTGTACCTGTCACAATTGGTGATTTGGAGATAATGTTGGGAGGTGATTTGGAATATTACGGGAGGTTGGGGCTATTGAAAAGGCAGGCGCAAGAGACAGGTTAGTGGGATTATCATCCCACACTTTGTGAATTTTATGGATGTTATCTAGAGATTGTACAGAGGGTCATACATGGTGTTTTTAAGGGTAGGTTCCCAACAATGTGATGGCTCGCTTGACATAAACCAAATGTCATGATATTTTGGATGGTACCTCATTTTCTTGGGGACTGACAACGAAATATAACGAATGTTAGTAATGTGAGCCTCCATGGGGATTCAATGAGAGGGCTCTGGCCGATATGTTTGGCATACTATAGTTAATGTTTGGTGAAATTGAGGTAGAGTTGGGAAATGATGAGTGTAATGGTCATATTCTAAGCATATGGCACAAGCAAATTTGGTGCGTAACCATTTATTTCCTGTGGTGGAGGAACTCATAGTAGTAGTGGATTTACTTGGTGGAGTAGCAAGAAATGGGGTTGCATTAGGGAGCTGGCTCAGATTGAGTAACTCGGGAAGAGTAGGACATATGATAGTGGGGTGTCCTTCTCTTTCTCATAGTGCGTAAGGAGGTTGAGCTCATGGAGGAAGTGGAGCTATGGGCTTGTTCTTACTACGTCTTCCCCCATTGGTGGTGGTGTTACTGCTAGTTGGGGGTGTGGGTGGTGTGGCAAGATCCTGTACTGGGATCTTCATCGGTAATACCTCTATTTGAGGAGGGAGAGATGGTGTAGGAACCATAGCAGGTGGATGGAGATACCATACAAGGATGTCAAGAACTATGTTGGAAAGGGTAAGAGTAGCATCTACCTAGAATACTTGGACTCCAAGTGGGGGGTAGAAAAGGGAATTTTGGTAATGGCTTGGGGGACTGTCTCCCAAACAGGGATTTTCCCTTGGAAGGTTGGGGGGGGGGAATCTAGGATAAGTAATGCAGTGATGTTCTCAGGGAACTTCTGAGGTAACAATTCTTCAACTGGTGGAACTGTGATGTGGGGAGGGGCCTCAGTGAGAGGAGTAGTGTCTCTGATATATTTTCCATTAGAAGATACTACACACACTTGTGCTTAAGGGTGTGGGAGAGGTGGTGCTCCATGATATTCCCCCAACAAGGATGGGTTGTTGAAAATTACGGGACCCATGTTGATGACTGAAAAGGAATTTGAGCTAGTGCGGACAAGGGGGAGAATGTTATCAATGTTGGCGAAATGATTAGGCTTGCAATGTGTAAGCTGGTCGATGGTGACAATTTTCCCATTGTGGGGGAACATCATCGTTCGAAACACAAAAGAGGATACCTCCTTCATAGAATACATGTACCTACCTCTGAACAAGATATTGTAATCAAGTGGGGCATCGATAACTTCGATGTCAATGAGGATGGTTTTTCCCCCAAGTTCTATAGGGTGATTTTAGAAGAGCAATTCAAGGGATGATGGGCGACCGTCGTAAGCTCTCAGGGTGATGGAAGATGGTACTAGCTCAAGTGAGCCAAGTTTTTTCCATACTACTTTGGACATGATGCATGTGGATGCACCTTCATCGATGATGAATCGATGAAATGTGATGTTCTAGATCTTAACTGGTATCTAAAAAGCTACCAGGGAGGGGGGGCATGGTTCTCTGCTATCTAGATCAAAAGTGATGAGTCAAGTATCAACAAGGATTTCTGATGAGATGGACAGGTTTGGAGGACCTCCAATACAAACATGGCTGCAGGATATTGTGCTAAGTCATCGATAAGACTATATTTATGGGATTCCCTAGCATGAGGGTTATGTACGTTCTGTTGTAATGACATACTGGGTATACGAGGGTTTGGTTCAGTATTAGGGCATGGAAGCATCAATGGTTGTCCGACTGGGGCCAGTTCCAAGGTGGTTGGGATAGATTATGGGGGAATACCATATTGAACACCGCGTGTTTGTAGGAGAATTTCTTCTTAGTTGGTAAGGAGGATGTTGCGATCAGATAGATTTCCAGGTTGATTGGGGCCCAGGTTTTGATACTGCCCCATTTGTGGTGGGGTGGGGGTGATATCCTATTGGTATTCATCACACTCTAGTGTGGAATAGTGTTTTTCAGAACATTTGGAGGTGGTGGTTGAAAATAATGTTGTGGGGACTACTAAGGGGTAGGTGGCACTGGAGGACGTTACGTGTTCATGGATTCTTTCATCCATTTAAAATTGGCAATTTGGGGGCAGTGGTGTGTATAATGTCCATACTCATTGCATAGAGTGCAAGGGAAGTTCATTATCAGGTTATTGTTATTCTCTTGTCATGGTGGATTGTTATTGGTTCCCCCTTAGGGGTTTGGTTGCCCCCAATGGGATGGTTTTGTTGGGGGTTATTTCCTCCTGGTCTCGGGTTGTTATTATTTTGGTTTTTCCCTTTCTTCTTGGCATTATTCGATGGATGGGTCAGATTTTCCATATTCAATTGTTCAAAAGTCTGAAGCTGTTGAATGGGAGAGGGTTGAACAAAGTTAATGTTGGCATGTGGTTGTCCCGGTGGAGGAGAAATCGGTTGTAAATGGAATGGAAAATATGGATTTTTTTGTGGAGATGATCCATATGGCGTGTAGGAAGTTGAAGCACTTCCACTACTACTGAGGTTATATGCATGGGTTGAGGGTGACTTCGTACTTGGTTGAGAGACTAGATGCATTGTGGGTACTGGTGGGGGTCTAGCCAATGGTGGAAGGGTAGCAACATGATATGACTATTGGCGAGTGGGAGGAGGGTAATAATACATCCCTCCATATAGTTGTGAATATTGATGTGCACCATAAGTGGGTGGTGGGTGGTTGTAAGGGTTGAGATGGGTCATAGAACCAACCAACCCATCTGCAGTGTGAGACATCCCAGGTTTGTCTTGGCCAAATTGTATGGGTCTAGGTGCATCGAGAAATACTGTGTATACGTAACTTGACTGAGCATAGATGAGGTCAAATTGTTGGGCCTTGATGATGGCTTCCTCTTCTGACTGAGGAAAAGTGGATGCTACATCCTTGGAAATAACAGAGACGGTGGATTTGAGAAACCAATGATGATGTTGTTCTTTGGTGGTTTCTTCTTTACACAAACTACGTCGTTGATGACATTCATGGATTTGGTCGTCTATATGGATAGCAGTGGTTTGTTTTAAATCAAAGAGAAGTTCTAATCCAGTATCATGATGAACTGGTAGTTGAAAAAAGGACAAAAAGGCCTTGGTCAATGATTCAATGGTCACATGGGACCCTGATTTTTCGTTTACATACCATTTGGCTAATGAACATATGAGATTTATTTAAAATAACCTCAAGCATATGGAATCATCCATGATTTTTTTTGAAGAGCAACACAAGTGGAAGGTCATAACATGGTTGGCAGGATCTTCCCCTTGTTTTCCTTCAAACTTTGGAATATATGAAGGTAGTTTGGTAGACATATTGGGCCATGTGGGTTCATGTAAAATGGGATCATTCATGAATTTGGTCAAGTAAGGAATGTTGAGGGATGCCAAGTATGGCATAGGGAGATTTGGTGGAGGATTAGTTCCATCCATTGTGTGAGTAGGCAATGGACCTATCCCTTGAGAGGGATTTGGTGGGTTTGTACTTCCTCCTTGGGAAGAAGTTTGACTCTCGCTTCCTCATCAAGGAGAACCAATAGATGAGTGACGTTGGGTATTGGACCCAAGAAAATTAGAACCATGTAAAGTTCATCCCAAAACAGTAGCACTCACGGGGGTGTGAGATGGTTGTATCGGTGAGTTGGCAAGACAAGGTACTCCTCCTAGAATATGAGGGAGATTCTGAAAGCATCTAGAATGACGGGGATTTTGTGGTTCCCCTATGGGTCTAACTAGCAAAGTGAATGTGTGAAAATGGTGACAAGAGAGAAATAAATGAACAAGAGATTTGCATATTTTTTACCTTCACACAAAATAGTATACCTCACAATTTCATGTAATTAAGTGAACATCATACATAAATCAATTGTAAATAAACAAGTATGTGGATAGGTTGATTTTGTTCACATGGGGGAACAAAAAAAAAATGCTAGTGTTTTAAAAGATGTATCGTCCTTCCTCTCAATTAGCACTGGGCCTTCCAATAATTGTCAACAATGGGGTCTGAAGCCACCAGAAGAGGAACTAGTGAAGGTTGAAGTAATCAGTTATAATGAGGGGTAGAGTGTGCATATCCCGAAAGAGATGGTGATATTTCCCAATAGCCACACAAAATCTAATCAAGGTGTGATTGCAGCCCACAACCGCCACCTAGGTGGATATCCTAAGTTTGGCCACTAAGTACCTCGGTCAAAGTGAGACATTTATATTTTCAGCCTTAGAAATGGGTCACGGGCTGGATGCCCTCACAAGAGTTGGGTGACTCAAGGAGGGATGTGCAGAACAACTGGAACTCGGCCTTCGACCCTTCATGGGTATCTCCTTGCCTTATGGTGTAGGAACACTTGACTTGGAGGATTTGAAAGTTCTCTATTTCTCAACTTCTGTTATTTGAAAATGTGAGAACTTGATAACAGGGGGTTATTTGGATGCCTACCCCCGAGATCATACCTAGACTAGAAAAAATTATTTTGTCACCTCCCGTGGAGGAAAATTTAGTGTGTTCTTAGAAAAGTTTTAGATGTGGTGGGCTGAGAGATTAGGGTCATGGACCAACCTCGTTTGAATTAATTGGGTGTGGATAATTTACAAAGAAGTAGTCAGATATTTTGGAATTTCTTTGGAGAAAACCTACTTCGACCTCCATTATTCTAATAGAAATTATGTGTGTGAGAGGAGTGTCTTTGTGTGCAAGAAAGTGAAAAGTGTGCCAAGATTTTAATAATTTAAGTGTGATATTTCAACATGTGGACTTCCTATGGTCCGTACAAATATTCTTTACCTATCTTGCTATGTGTCTTTGGTACAACCTTGTATACTATTTAAAGCCCTAAAGAACTAGCAATGTGGACATATGGGTCCTTACAATCCTTTAAGCTCCCTAAAATGTTGTCTATACTAAGAAAGATTTGAAACTATCCTAGAATTGTAGACATGTGGGCATGTACGAGCCCATTACTTTGATTTTTAAACTTCCCTAGATTGTGATCTAAACTAAGAAATGTTTTTAAGAAACTATCCTAAGATTGTAGACATGTGGGCAGGTATGGGCCCTTACAAATATTTAATATGGTTTCAAAAACTAAGAGGAACCCTAGGGGTGCTTTGTCCTCTTCTAAATAATTTTTAAGGGAGATGAAATGTCCTTTTAACCACCTTTCTGATTCCCGAGATCACACTAGGGTGTGGGGGAAGAGCATACTTGAGGGTCAAAATTAACTTCTAGTCCCAATTTAGGTGATTGTGTATGAAATAAATAACTTCAACTTAAAATTTTAAAAGCCAAATGAGCTATCCATGTGGAAACAAAGAAAAATAGGAGAATAGTGATTCTTTTTAACCCTAAGTTCCTATGTTATCTAACCTTTTTTATGAGAAAGGATTCTAAGTGGAGTGTAGTTTCCTTACAAAGTGCACGAAAATAAAAATCTGAAGGATAGAGGCCTTCAAACCATTCATAAAATCCTTACAATTTGGAAAAATGGACTTATGCGTGAGTTAAAGTTCTAACAGGCGAGTAGAGGGCGTGGAGTGTGCATAATGCGTAGAGTAATGAGACATGTTTCACATACAGTGCACAGAATGTGCGTCTATGGGCCTGAAAAGCCATGCACTTCCTATCACGCGTCGAGGGAGAAATTTCCAAGTGAAATACTCCTTCCTCGGCTCTAAATTTTGGCTTTGGCAGGTTGGGCTAGGCCGGTTATGGTACCTGCAAGTAAAAACAATCAAAAATGAAGTTCTCCCAAAGCTCAAATAGGGAGGAATTTTATACCGATTCCCCAATATGGTCGCCAGTCTATTGTGTTGGTTTTGTCACTTGGGTAAGCAAAAACACAACACTTGCATGTTTAGATAAGCCTGTTAAACAAGACAAATTTTTTTGAGTGGGTTAGAAAAACCAAACACACATGAAAACAAAGAAATGCAACTAAAGACAACTAAGAAATAAATGTTAGAAAGCTTGAGAAATTTAGAACCATGAAAATAAAAAAATTACCAACATATTGCTATCAATGGATCAATAGAGGATGATAGGCAAAAATGTAGAGAAAGGAAGGGACTTATGGGTCCCCTCTTCCTCCCTTAGAGGAAGAGGGCTCTTGAGTTCCCTAATTGTGAGCTCTTCTCTCCATACAATGGAAGAAATGATAAATGGTGAAGAGAAAACAATGCCTATTCCCTCAAGGGGTGGAGTGGAATGGCCTATTACAATAGTGCTTGAAGGACTCAAAGAGAAAAGAAGATTCTCAAAGAAGAATTCTTGCCGCATAATACCTTGAATATATTATTTTCTTAGCACACCCATGGCTCTTATTTATAACAATCATTCGGCATGTAAAAATGTAATTGGTTCATAGTGTGAACAAAGGGGCCTTTTAGGGAACCCTCTATCCCTTGACCAACCTCAAGCTAGATTTCTCTCAGATATGAGTGTCAAATAACTTTGGCGGTCAGACTAGAAGTGGTTGAGAGGGGCCGACAATATCCATAAATGCACCGTTCATAGGGGTGCATGGATTTTCTGCATTAGTCAGGTCGTTCATTTTATGCACAGTGCACGTTGAGGCCTCTATTAGCCTGTGCATTATGCATATTGTGTGCATGCTTCCTTTGGTGACTCAACACACTTTGATTTTTGACCATTATATACATTTTTTTTGTTTTGATGGTTTAGTTGCGTAGGTGGACTAATTGTTGTTAGCATTGATGTTTTCTTCAACCATTGTGTGAAATGTCACGGACGATTTTTCAGTGATAACAAAGCGTTCTCCACAACTCAATTTGAAGGATACCGCAGTGGAAATACCTCCACCCCTCTAATAATAGAACTAGATTAAACACCCTATCATGGACCATACTGTGGCACTGATTTCTAGGAGCTTTTTCATCGAATATCCAGTTTAGGAAAGAGTGCAACCTAAAAAACATCCACTTTCCCACATATCATAGAAATAGAATTAAACCAATATAAAATTAACATAATAATTATTCATCATATTGTTTCTTGGTTGATGTCAACAACATTGACCACTTATTGTCACCCTTATTTGGCTATTGCATAGCCCATTAAATATATAGGTTAGTTTATAATATGAACTTACGCTTTAAGCATACATTATTAACATCTGATAACATTTAAACATAACATTAAAATTGGTATCCACATACCAAGATCTTTCAATTTGAATTTACATGCTAGAAGTAGGTCAGATAACATCCATCATTAATCACACAATGATAACCATTCATAATAATTACATACACATGTTCACATATCCAAAATTTGAAGTGCCAAAGTTAATAGTGTTCTAGAGATAATAAGTAAATGAAAATACGATTAGGTCATAAATGATTTTAGCTACCTAAATTAAAACAGGGCATTACAACAATGGTCCAACATGGTCAACCATAGTTAAACATAGTGAACTGGTGCCAACCGTATTAAACCATGGTCATTCATGGTAAACCATAGTTTAAAATAGTCAACCATGATTGACCATGGTTAGCTATAATTTTCCATGGTCAAACCATGATTGATAATAGTGAATCATGGTTATCTTAGGTCAAACATGGTCAACGAGGGTCAACCATTATCAACTATAGTAAACAAAACTCAACCATAGTCAATGCAAAACAATAGTTAATTATAATCGAGCTAAGTCAAATGTAATGAACTGAATTCAACCATGTGCAATCAAAGTCAACCATAATCTACCATGGTCAAACATAATCAATTATAATGAATTATAGTCAGCCATAATCAAATATCATAGATATTTTAATATTATTTATATTAATATTTTTGTTTACAAATCGTGGTCTCCATGTATGTTGGTCGTCAACCATTGCAACCAAGTAATTAAAGGTGTTTGCTATACACCAATCAACATTATTCCCCACCTTATTAATAATAGTCAATGAAAATCCACCATATTCAATCTTAATCAACCAAAGTCAAACATAATGAACAAAAAATAAGCATAGTCAAACATGGCCAGCCATCATCGAAACCACTTGGCAATCAATATGAGTCAACCACGTTAAATATGATCAACTATAGTCAATATTCAAATATCATAGATATTTTACTTCATTGATATTGATATTTTAATCCACAAACCTATCAATTATCTCCATGCATGTTGGTCATCAATTAATGCAACCACACAATTAAAGATGGTTGTTATAGACGCTATCTTCCACTTTATTCAAGCAAATCCTATGAAAGTTGACTAAAGAAAACCATAATCAACTAAAGTCAAACATAGTGAGACACAGTCAGTATAGTCAAGAGCATGGTCAACCATAGTAAACCACATATAATCAAAGTCAATCATTGTCAACAGTGATCAACTGTCATCAACCATAATCAAATATCATAGATATTTTAATATTATTGATACTAATTATGTCCATACATGTCACCGGTCAACCACTGAAATCACATAGTTAGAGGGAGTTGTTATATGGTAGCCAACAACGAACACTACTCTCCACTAGATAATAAAAAACAATTATTATATGTGGATTAACACTGTTAATTTAAAAAATAGAAAACAATGTTGATCCACATATCTTAACTACCTACCTTTAATTCTATGGTTATTTTATATGTAATAGAACTTGCTTTTATATATATATATATATATATATATATATATATAATCCCAGTGGACCTAATGGTTAGAACATATATTTCCTCTTAAAAATCACAAAGTTCAAATCTAGCAAGCTTGGTCACTTAATCAACTTTGATGAAGAGACACAAAATCACACATTTATATTCGACGGATCATCCAAAAAAACATTTTTCAATGGGGCTCGAATTGTAATGTTTTGGCCCATTTTCATATCGTTTTGAAGAATTTTTTTCTCTTTATTTTGTGCAAAATCTGATGTGTAATAATAGCAATTTACATATAGAGATTGCTGGCAAAGGCAACGCGAAATCCAGAATGAAGAATGTGTGAAGAAAGATATCCAGAAGTGGACATGGCCGTCATGATTCCGGGCAATGACACCACAGACATGGGGCCCTATGTGGGCCCTTTCGGAGTATCACAACAACATCGAGGGCATGATTTTGTGATGTCATCTATCTCATCAGTGTTTTCGTCCACGTCAGATTAGCGTCAACAATCTCATTAAGATCTGACGACAGGTGTTTGTGATGGTTAGGAGAAGGTTTATAAGAGTGGGGTTTCAGAGGAAGATATTTATCACTGAGAGGAGAGGTATAATAATAGGAAGTTGGTGTTGGGACTCCTTAGTTCCTTTGTGTTTAGATATAATAATAGGAAGTTGGTGTTGGGACTGCTTAGTTCCTTTGTGTTTATTTATTCTGATCAATTAGCAATTTTTTTTTTTTTTTTTTTTTCTTCAATGAGTGTTGAAGATGAAACACTATGAAAATAGGATCATAAGTTAGTTTTCAAAGGTTATATACTTAATGAGGTTTGAATTAATGAGGTTTGAATGAACTTTAGTGGTAAAATGTTTAGAATAATAGAATTCTATTCATACAAGTTGGTCTTTATTTTGTGAATGTCAAAAAAACATGAATGTGAATATAAGTCATACAAGTTAGTCTTTATTAGTCTTTATTTTGAGAATGTCAATAAAGTTATAAAGTTTGAATATGAGTATGGTTTATTGAGTTCTTCGTTGTGGTGCTTAATTTTTTTCTTTGAGAAATACTAAATTTTGTTTCTTTATAAAACCTTAAACATTATAATACTTTGTTTCTCCTATGTTCTTATCTAGAGTTCAATGCACAAAGACCATAATTACTATTTCAAGTTTACCTTTCGTCTCTTTGTATTTGTGGGATGTAAATATTTTCAAACGTTCAAAATAATTAAAGTGGGTATCGAAAGTTTTAATATTGTGTTTTGGTTTCAAATATTTCTCTTCAACGCAGTTTTATATCAAATTGTGATTTGGTCTCAAAATTTTCCCTTCAAGACAATTGTGTATCAAAATCATTGTCATGTACTAAAGATGTGCATTATTGCATCAAGAGATTACCCATTAAGGATGAAGCCCATGATGTAATATTGAAGATGTGTGTCACATAGTATTTTCGTAATAGAGTATCACAAACATGGAAATTCATCATTGTTTTTCCTTAGTTATTTGTAGTTATGTTAATGATGTAAAAAGCTTATGTTGAACTTCTTCTTGCAACATAATTTCCTTTCAAAGAAACTCATGATGTTGAAGGTGTTGTGTTGTAGTAAAATTTCTTTTACCATTTTCATATGAGAGGCTTGTGTTTTGGAATAGGCTCTAAAGCATATAATAATAATATTAGAAGAATATTTTTTTTTTTTGTTGTATGTTGTATCTTCAAATTGTTCTTTGAAATAGGTTCCAAACAAATCAAAATAACTTGAAATGAGATATATGTTTTTTTTCTCTCTATTTTACTTCCCTTTAAATTTGTATGTTGTGGATTATACTATTATAGATAGTCAATAGAAAACAAGATGTTATCGATATTCTCCTCCTATTGATTTTGTTGTTCAATCTACAACTTTAACCAGATAGATTTACGATTTGCATTTTCTTGTGAAACTATAATTATAAAATAAAAGGATATTAACTTATTTCTTTGTTGAACATAGAATGATGTGGAAGCTTATACCAAGAACCATGTTGAATGCTTAATGATGTAGAAGATTCTACCAACTAGCAAAAAGAGAAAAGAGTTAGAGAAAAAGCTTGGTCTCAGGTGAGTTTGCCAAAGGAAAACTCTTGAATACCTTTTAAAACAATGCAACCTCACCCCACACCCTCACACATGAACATCCTCACACATGAGAGAGCATGAATCATGGAAACCAGTGCCTATATCTAGTTGAGGATTTCTTTCTATATTAATGACACTTTGTGACATTACTCTCAAGTATAATTTAAATTTAATTCATTATACTTGTATGAATCTGGTAGTAACTACTAGTTATTGTGATCTTTAAGGAGGCAACTAAAGTAGAAAATTATATCATGTGATAGTTTTATATGGAGAAATGCTAATAATTAATATGCAATGCTCAAAGTTTGCATAGGAAACAATTCCACAACCTTCTACACGTGACTATTTATGTAATTATAAATTTAACTTGTGGTTTAGTGGAATGATTCATCTTATGGTTCATTTCACACTGAACTAAAATGTATGTCGTGTAGAATTTTTGGTTATATCTACTAGTGAGAAATTATGAATTGAATTGTTGATTTTATTCAAGCAAGAATTTAGAAAACTCGTCCACTAAATCAAATCATTGAATATCATAGTTATATCTATTTCATACCAACTAAAAACTAAATTTGTTTTTTAACAAGGGGTTGCATGGAAACTTAGTCCCTACCAAGTAGATTTGGAAATGAATATGATAGTTAACCTATAATTATTGATGATGATGATTGTGGGTGAAAACATGAACAATATGCTAATAAATAGGCTAGTTTCATAATCTTAAAAAAAAAAAAAAATTTTTTTTTTTGGGGGTTTTGTTATTTAAATGAAAAAATAACACATATAACTACAATGTTAGAAATTTGAATTCAAAGAATTTGACATCGACTCACAAGGAGAAAGACGTGTTGCTCCATGATGATGCATAGTTTGTAGATTTGTCATAAGCAGTATAAGCACTATTGGACAAGATCTCTTATCGTATTTTACTTTAGTATGGTTGTCTTATAGTTTTGGGATTAAACCTAAATTTTGTATAGTTTTGGGATTAAACCTAAATTTTATATAGTTTTGGGATTAAAAAATATTTTTATTTTATCAAAAAGTATATATTTGTTTTCATTAGTTAAACATCACACTTCACATCCTTCCGTCTAATGCATTTTAAATGGTCATAAAACCCCAAATCCTATGTGGAATATATAAATATTTAACAAAATCTCATCCCTCGAGCTAATATATTTTAAATGGGTGATAAAACCCCCAAGATCTTGCATGACAAAAATTTCATGATAAGGACACAAACTTTCATAATTTATTCTATCCATTTCATTGGAATTGGTGTTCATTGGAATTGGTGTTGAGGAACAAACTCATAGTTTTATCCTATCCATTTCATTGGAATTGGTGTTAAGGACTTTAAGTTAACTCTCGCTCCAATTTCTAACTGGACAACCACGACCAAGCTTACATTAAATACCAACCATCATGTACCATGTTCTTCAATTCCCTTTCCTATAATATGCTTCTTGGGATTGGCCAATCACGTATGGATACAAAGATCCATATTGGGATATGAAGATGCATAGTGGGATACATACTTTATTGTGGTGTGATAAGGCTTGCCATATATGTTAGATTTGACTTTTAATAACTATGATGTAGACAAAGAATACTTATACAACCAATTATAATTGCTTGTATAGATATATGAATCTTAATATCATTATTTATTTAGCGTTAAATAAAGAATAGTTTAAAAGAAGATGGTACTTATAACAAAGTTTATTGATTATGTAATTAATTTAAATATTGAAATACGTAAAGGAAACAATAAGACTTGAAATATATATTAAACCAATTAAAGATGAGAAAAAAAAAAAAAAATATTTTATTTTATCAAAAATATATATTTGTTTTTCATTAGTTAAAGATTACACTTCACATACAAATTTAAAATAAAGGTAAATTAATGTCAAATTAATAGGAAACTCATTGTTATAGTCAGGGCCTTTGGCGGGGACTAATAAGATAACGATGAGCAAAATGCAAAACATGTATACACTCTAATTTGTATATATTGTATAATATTGATATCATTGTTCGACAACACGGGTATTCCATTAGAGGACGAACACCTTGTAGCCACTCATAACGGATCAAATATCCAACACACCGATTTTTCACCTTTGATAAAGCCGTATGGGAAACATCCGCGGACCAATAGCAGCGGCCACTTAGGCTGATTTATTAATGCAAAAGAAAAGATTACTGAGAGACATTTTACAAGAGAGGTTCTCTGTCGATCATCATAAAATGACCCTCCATGCCTCTTTAAATAGTGATCATGGAACAATGGGTATGTTCAAGACCTGCTGAGATCAATGAGTAGATTAAGATCGATGAGGCCTGACTGTCGAGGATCATTTTATGTTGGGAACATATCGTGACCTTTGGATTCCCTAACTACAAATGCCTACTAATGCATACTAAAGAAACACCTTTAGAAACACACTTTTACCTAACAACACATTAGACCAAGTATATCTTAACTAACTCCTAAGTGTCTAAAATCCTCACACCCCTTGAGGACAACTTGGGATAGGATTGGAAAAGGATTTACAATGGTGACGGGATAGGATTGAAGGATTTACAATGGTGACACAATAGGAGAAGGAAGGAGGCATTAGAGCCTATCCCCCCTTAATGAAAACTTCCTGAACTCCTAACATACATCGAAGTTTGGAAAACTTTGATTCTGTAAGAGACTTTGTAAAAATGTCTGCAACTTGATCTTCTATAGGGAAAAAGAGAACTTCAATAACTTGATCATGAATGAGCTTTATGATGAAGTGCATGTGTAGCTCGATGTGTTGTCTATGCTTATGTTGAACTGGGTCTTTGGCGAGCTTGATGGCACTCTAATTGTCACACCAAAGGCTAGTCGAATGCTGTTGCTGGAATCCAAACTCTGAAAGGATCTGTCGAACCCAAAAGACTTCCTGACTTGCATTTACCACTGCTCGATACTCTTCTTCTGTTGAAGAAAGTGCAATAGCCTGTTGTTTCTTACAGGCCCAAGTGACAGGTCCTGAACCAAGGCTGAAAACATAACATGCAGTAGACTTCTGATTATCATGGTTGTCGGCCCAATATGAATCAGTGAAACCAACCGATAAAGGAGTCCCCCCTAAACTGTAATGTATCCCAAACTGAACTGTACCATGAGCATAACGAAGTATCCTTTTAGCTGCTTTCCAATGGCTTTCATGGGGTGTTTGCATATACCGGGCAACAAGACCAATAAAAAAGGAAAGATCAGGACGGGTATGAGTCAAGTATTAGAGGCTACCAACTAACTAACAGTACAAGGTGGAATCAACTTCGGGAGAAGTACATGTGGCAGTAAGATTGACTCTAGACTCTAAGGGAGAAGGGGTTGGTTTACAATCGTCCATTTGAAAGCGATGAAGAAGGTAACAAGCATATTTAGTCTAGGAAAGAAAAATTCCCGCATTGGTTTGCAAAACTTGGAGGCCAAGGAAATAGTGAAAAAAGCCTAAGTTTGTCATTTCAAATTTCTTCTTAAGAATGGTTTTCACATGGTTTCAAAGTTTTGAGTCACTACTAGTAAGGATAGGGTTATCAACATAAAGAACTAGGATTATGAGATGGATTCCTACTTTCTTGGTATAAACATTAGGATCAGAATGGCATCTAGAGAATCTAGTGGCAATAAGAAAGTTGTCCATTTTGGCATACCAAGCTCGAGGATCTTGCCTGAGACCATAACGAGATTTATTAAGCCAAAAAACAAGGCTAGATTCATTCTGGACATAGCTAGGAGGTTGTTCCATGTAGATTTATTCTTGCAAATCTCCGTGCAAGAAGGCAGATTTAACATATATCTGATGGAACTCCCATTTATGTGAGGCAACAAGGGCAAGAAGAAGTAGGATGTAATTCATTTTGGCTACAGGGGAAAATGTTTCATTATAGTCAATTCCCTCAACTTGGAAAAATCCTTTGGAAGCTAACCGAGCCTTGTGTCTTTCAACACTTCCATCTGATGCATACTTAGTTCTATAGAACAATTTACATATGACAAGTTTTCTTCCTTTTGGAAGAGGTACAATATCCCAAGTATAATTTTCCATTAAAGAACGATACTCTTCACTCATTGTTGTATCCCAATCTGGATGACCTGAAGCTTTTGCAAATGTCTCTGGATCATGATTTTCTGAAACTTGAGCCAAAAGAGAAGAGGCTCGCTGGAACTGTGAACGTGTCTGACGTTTATCTGAAGGATCACCAACAAGATCACCAACTGCTTCTCATGTTGAACGAACCCATCTTGGAAGCGGTGGAGATGGTGCTGGTTCGGACTCATCTGGAGGAAGGTGAGAAGGTGGAGTTGGATTTTCATCTTCAATGTCAGCATCTGAAGAAGAAACCAGAACAGAAGAAGGCATAGATGTCGAAGATGTCTCGCAGGCCAAAGAAGACACAACCGCTGAATTAGGCTCGCGGGCCAAAGAAGGCACAAACATCGAAGTAGGCTCGCAGGCCAAGATATTTTCATCAAATGTAACATATCTTCTAGTAATAATTTCATTACAATGTGTTTGAAGAAGTCTATAACCTTTGACATCTTCAGAATAACCAACAAATATACACTTCTCACTTTTAGGCTGCAATG
>SNQJ01S0037796.1:50202-65819 GCA_010110895.2 Picea sitchensis
ATGAACACCTTCAGTAACCACTCACATAACCAGATCAAATATCAACACACCGATGTTTTCACGTGGTAAAACCCCTACGGGGAAACATCCACAGCCCTAGCCAACGCGGTCACTTGGAGAAGTTTATTAATGCAAAAGAAAAACATTACAAAGAGATTTTACAAGAGAGTTTCTCACAACCGATCATCGACAAATGACCCTCCATGCTCTTTAAATAGAGATCATGGACCAATGAGATGTTAAGTCACGAATCAATGGTTGTTAAGATCGAGGAGAGTATGAACCGTCGAATCACTCTATGTCGGGAACATATGGTGACCGTCGGATTTGCTAACTACAAATGCATACTAATGCATACTAAAGAAACACACTAAAAAACACACTTTTATCTAATGACACATTAGACCAAATAGATCTTAACTAACTCCTAAATATCTAAATATCCTAACAATCATAAATATTAGCTATATATATATATATTAAATTTATTATTATTTTTTTTAAATAAATTATTTTAATATTTAAAAGATAAAAAATAAATATATTTCTATCTTTTAATTATTATAATTTTTATTTTTATTTTTTATCATATTTAAAATATATATATTAACCATATTTTTTTATTATCATTTATTAAAAACAACTTTTGTAAAGATACTTTACATTAAGAAAGCTATTCGAAAATGTCACTTGTACAATATCACATACATCACTTATGACATATAGTTTATCCTTTTATTCTCAATCATTATGACTTTTCTGAATATTTTGTAGTTAGACCATCACAAACTCACTTGAATACGAATATCATTGTCATGTGTACCACCAACCACATTTGAATACAAATATCATTGTTAGCTATATCACCAACCACATGTGGACTAATAAAATTGGTAAATGTCTTAATAACGATAAGAATTGATGTATCACCTATTGCATTAGAACCTTTGATTATTCCATTAGTGTCTTTTTCCGTTTTTACATAACTTTAAGGCTAAGGTTAAGTGCCATTGCTTTCCTATGAGGGAATATGCTCACATAGAAATAGGTAAGTTTTGTTTTTACTTGGTTTGTAAGAGATATGTTACATAATGCTTATATAAAATGTACGTTAACATAATAGGTTTATTTTAATTTTAGATCTTTTTAAGTGGACATAAATTTATATAATTTTTTTTTACTATTTTTTCTTAATAAGTTATGACTTTTATTTTATTGATAAAAGTGTAATTATTGTATAGATATACAAAGCCTTAAAACTAATGTTTGATAAGGCGTAATAACTCAAATTTGTCATATTTGTTTATGAAAATTAGTTTTCTTCAAGGAACATGTTTTTGATGATCACTAGGTGAGGATGGTAGAGTAAAAAATCTAGTGGATTTCTTGGTATTAGAGTTTTTAATTGGTGGTTTCTTGCATGGCCTCTGGTGGTGACATTGGATGGAAAGCCATCCTTTAGCAAAAACTAATGTTTGATAAGGCGTAATAACTCAAATTTGTCATATTTGTTTATGAAAATTAGTTTTCTTCAAAGAACATGTTTTTGATGATCACTAGGTGAGGATGGTAGAGTAAAAATTCTAGTGGATTTCTTGGTATTAGAGTTTTTAATTGGTGGTTTCTTGCATGGCCTCTGGTGGTGACATTGGATGGAAAGCCATCCTTTAGCACCTTCTAGTGTTGTTTTATATCTCTACAAGTGCAACAACACCATCATCTTACCTTGCTTGGATTTGGCACTAGAGCCTCAACTGTGACTGTGACTGTGACAGTGAGAATTTTGTGGGGTTTATGAAATCATTGCAGTATTCTTACTAGAATGGGGTTTTGGATTGTCTTTTCCTCTTGTCAATTGATTAAACATGTGCTTCAATTGTGGGGAAGCTCATTGGCAAGCTAGATCACTTCATTTATGCTATCATTACTAGTGAATCATTTCAAGCGATGGTGGAAATTCTTGAGGGTTCTTCTGTGAACTTGGTTTGGAAAAAGGTGGAAATTCTTGAGGGTTCTTCTGTGAACTTGGTTTGGAAAAAAATGATTGGTTGTGACTCTACTTTTGCATCCTACTTCCTCCGTAGCTTACTATGAGTTCACAATGAGGGATGTTTGTGTTTTAGAGAGTAGTTTTCTTTTAGCGTGGAACTCAATCTCTCTAATGATGTTTAGATTTGTATCTCAACCCTCTATGAACATGGCATATTATCTCTAAATTGCTATTTTTATTGGGTGCATAGATCGATGTTTTTAATCTTTGATCCATGCTAGCAAGACCTCTTATGGGTTTTGAGGTTGGATATGGCAGCTTGTTTTTTCCTTTACAAATTCTTGAGTTTTCTACCATGTGGTGGATTTCCTCTCCGTGTAAGACTATTTGTGTCTTTTAACCTGGTCTTAATGTCTTTATCTTTGGATGGGACGGAGCCATGGATCTGAAACTATATTGTATGCATTTCGGTAAATAAAAATTTCAAATGTTGTATAAAGCATACACAAAATGTACATTTTTAATGTTTAATAAGAAGAAATGAATTTTTTCCCAGGAAAGAAAGAAACCTAGTGTGGAAAATCAAACTTTGAATTTATAAGATACATTTAAATGCTTAGCTTTTAACTTGGGAATTTTTTTAAGGCTAATATTTGTCATTGAACATTTTTTCAATTTTTTTGCCGAGAAGATTGCTAATTGAAAATGAATATTCAACCAGTTTTTTAAATGTTAAAATTGTTTTATTTGAAAACATTTAGTATTTTCTATAAAATATATTAAACAATTTTATTTTTTTTAAATACAAAATATTTAGAGTTGATATTTTGAAAATTTAAATAAAAATTTGTCAATATTTATGCATTTACAAATTATTACTTCTTAATGTTTTCTTTACAAATCATTTCTCTACTATTTAATATTTAACTAATGCTTCGTATAACTTTGATACACAATTTTTTTTTACAGTAATGACTAACTTAACTCTATTTTTAGCCATCATATATATACTTTTCCTCACTAATCCCGAAGATGGTTAAGCTTGCGTTGTCTTTATATAATGATATATTTTATTAGGATATTTAAAAACTTAGGAGTTAGTTAGGATAAAAAAAAGAGGGGTTATTTATATGTATAAATCCCCGACATTAAATAATCAATCAAGGGGTTCATAAACTTAGAGGTGCAAGCACAAGAAATGTAGGACTAAAGCTCTAATATATCCTACACTAGCGACAATACAAACAAACCAAGCAAATTAAAGCAAGACAACATGTAGGAAATGAAAACAAACAAACTACAGAAGACTAACACTAAGGAAAATGTCACTAGGTTGTGGAACAACTAATGATATAAAGGTTTTGAGTTGTAATATTTCACACAAAGGTGTTCATACAATTTTAAGGAAGTAGTTTATTAGTGTCTTTAAGCTTTAATGATAATCATGTAGTGGATCCACACATGTGTTGTGCAAAAACAAATTAAAGTAATACAATGTAAAACACACACTTTGGAGATTTAGTCCTAAAACAAATACACCCAAATGTGATAGGAAGAAAAGAAAAGTAACGTAGCAATGAAATTGTGTTAAAATGACGATCTCTTTAGGAATACATACACATTTATATAAGAATAAAAGAAAAATAACATAAGAATGAAATTCTGTTATAATGGTGATTTCTTTAGGGATACATACACATTTATATAACAACAAGTGTTGCATGGCAGCGCAGTCCCTGCAGGTTGGAATGGGAATAAATGCACTGCTATGGTGGGACCGAGGGAAAAATAGAGGTCTGAAACAATAGAGACACGTGGGAAGCAACTTGAAGTATAGGTGGAATCCATGCAAAGGATGACTCATGTTAGTGTGTCACACACCATCCATAAGACATTGGGTTGGTAGATGACCCCCAAAGATCCTCCCGAATTAGTTAATCATAATATTATATTAATATGTGGTCAATATGAGAACGAGGCTGTTTTTTCCTGGGTTGTGTATAGTTTCAACATGGGACTTAGAAAATTTATGTCTCAATGACTTGAAATAAAGGTTCCTAGAAAAAAGGACCAGGAATCACACACATTAAACATTCAAATATAATAAACACAATTTTTTGACATCCAACATAGTTGAAGAAAAAAAATTTAGCATTCCGAAAGTAGCCCACAAAAATTGTTCCCGAATTAGTTTTCTTTGAAATTTATCAAAAAATAATAATGTCTATTACATGTTTCTGGAATCTGTTCACACTGTCAAAATTGTTCCCGAATTAGTTTTCTTTGAAATTTATCAAAAATTAATAATGTTTGTTACATATTTCTAGAATCTATTCCATATTTATGGAAATTTAAATGTGTTTTTCATATAGACTGAGATTGGGGTTCCCGCAGACCATAAAATAAATAAGTACAAGAAATAGGATTGTAGAAAGAAGAAGTGCACGACAGTAGAGAGGAAGACCTGAAAAATAAGAAATTGGAAGTTATGAGTCTTTGGTTAGAGATTTCTATTTAAATATATAGAATAAATGGATTGATAAATAAAGTAATATGTGATTAGTATAGACTTACTATGACGTTGATGCATTTTTGTTGCTCTTGTTGATGGCCACTGGAATCGTCCCAACCAGTTGTTTCCCTTCGTCGGTGAGCTTTTCCATTCTCCTTTGGAGCCATTCTTCAATGTAGCTTCTCGTGGGGGCCACATTGATTTCATCCTGGATTTCTATGTCCAAAAGTTCATTTTCTAATTTCCTTATATCCATAGAAATACTATGCAGAGGATATTCAATTTCTTCATTGTGTGTCGAATAGTCCACTAGCTAGTTCTCAACGTCATCTTCACCATATTCAAGGATGTTGTAAAACGTTTCTAAAGACAACCCATTTAAAATATCAAGTTGTTCATCGAATGTTTTCTTGGTTAAGGAAAAGGAATTGAGGATTAAGTTTGGGTCTTGAACCTTGTTGGTACTTCTAGCTAAGTCTATTTGGGTCAAGTTTTTGAATAATTCTTCTTTCTCTGATATGGCTTGTTCACATGATTCGACAATGAGATGCAAGTTCTTAAATTTTTCTTTCCACCATGCTTTTAATTGTTTTATCCACTTTGGGGAGGGGAGATCCTCTTGTCTTCTTTTCAGATCTGAGATATTGATGGCATGGTTGGAAAAAGGGATCACCATCTATAGATAGAAACACTCTTCATTTTTTAAACTCATCTTCAAATGTTCATGCAAATCATTTTCCCTTGTTCGAAAGGAAGCTTTATTTTGTGATGTTTCCCAACATTTAGTAATTAACTTCATTATTTTATTAATATTCTTATCTACATAGCCTCTATAGGATGTGAGGAGGCTAGAGTATCCTTTTAACTGGGTTGCAGGGATGGCAAGCATGGTTTTTTCTAAAGGACTGGCAAACATTGGGGTAGGAATGGAAGCCTACTCCAATTTCTTGATTTGGCCGTTCAGTCTGGCATTATCCGCTTCCATTCATCCAATGGAATCATCAAGAGCATCAACAGTTGCATGGAGAAATTGGAATATTTGGGATGACTTCATTTTCCTAAAGTTAATCTCAGAACGCGATTTCCCTTTCTTATTTGTTACATCTCTCTTTTCAATATAATTAAATTTTTAGATTGGCTGTAAAAAACAACGCTCTAGAATATGAAGGATTCATCTTCATAAAAATTGTCGATCTCAGCTATTTCCATTGTGTAAATATGGTGCATCGCGTCTGCGGGTGGATCAAATTTCCAAAACACGACATCCACATAAGTTTCAAGTTGCATGTCCTCAATTTCAATTTTGGGCTCTTCTGCCTGCCCTACAATGTTTTTTCTCTTCTTTGTCAGGGGAAGCTTGTGAGAACTATCAATTTTTCAGTGAGGAGGGTTCTTATCTCCTCCTCCATTTGAATATTTATGGGTTTCTTTCTTACTAGGGTGGGCCATTAAAGTGATGCTCCATGATGTCATTCTTTTGGGAGTGCTGGCTAGGGACTGGACACTCTTCTCATCGAATCCTTTCCCCTATTGTCTGTACAATTCAATTGTGCTTTGAAATGTCTCTATGTCACAATCGTCAGAGAAGGAGTGTTGTTTTCACTGTCTCTATCTTCGTTTAGGCGTCTATGGACAAAAGGGATGATAAAGCCAAATGATAGTAAATTGTCTAAAAAAATACCATCAGGGTTGAACCATTTTAGCCTTTCATCATATTTTAGGTTCAAGTTCTTGAAATGGCTTGTGAATTCATTAATCTTGTTGAAATTTCAGAAAACAAAGTCCCTGAAATTCGAGGGCAGAGGAATGGACTATTTTTTTCTCTTTCCATGGAAAAACACAACCAGTAGTTGTATTGCCTTTCTATTTCTGTAAAAAACATTTTTTCCATGATATGACATGGAAGGAAAGCATGATTTTCCTTGGAGCCAAAGATCATTATTACACTGTAATTTTCCTTTCGTTCAGGTGTCCCCTTCCTATCCAAAAACATGGTTGCCTGGAAAGACATCCTGGGAGCATCCTCTCCTAACAATAAATATTTGAAAACCAAGACAAAGTCATTAAAAACCTCATAAAAACAATGGGAGGCCTTGTACCTACACAAGGCCTGGTACCAGAATGTTACTGGGTTGAATTCATAGTTTATTTTCTTGGACAAAGACAGTTTTGGAAATGGACAACAATGCACTATTGCAAAAATGAAGTGGGATGACATATACAATTTATTCTCTTCTTTGAATAATGACAGTTGGGAACATATTTCAATGGAAATTAGCTTCCCCCAATCAAAAATGAATTGTTCCTTGAGTTTGAAGTACAAAATATAAATAACTATATGGGAAATGCTTGTAGTGGATTCTTTTCCCGTTATTCCTGTAAACAACCAGGCAATTTATCATAATGGATTTCTAAAGGAACTGACCTGCAACTTTGTGATATCTTCAAGAACTGTTGTCAGGCCTTCGAGGAACTCAGGTAAGAGGTCCAACCTGTTATCATGTTTTTATAGGAAGTCTTGTAGTCTTTTCCTCTGAAGGTCAATGTTGTCTCCGACAATCTTAACATCTTGCAGAAGACCTGAGGTGACAAAGAAATAGGAGAATGGTTGCACAGTGGAATAGTTCTTTGTCTTGAAATATATTTTTTGGTGCACCAAGGACCACCTCCTTGCAGTAAAAAACCTTAGGGACACAACCTACACAAGTGATTCTAGAGGTCCAAATCACTTTGTTCTAGGCGAAATAGGATGAATAGTAAGAGTATGCCCTGGACCACTGGAAGTTCCGGTCCTCACGTCCAAAGATATTCATTGTATCTCCACATAACTGGTGTCAAGATGAAGCCATAAGTTTACAAGAACGTTGGTTTGCTCCAGACAATGTTCGAAATGAAGAGTTGGAAGGGATAATATAACCCAACACAAATGTTGGTCCAATGTGTGTGAATGGGAGATCTGCTCGAGCCTTTCGCACATTAATGACAATCTCGACGACTACTGCATGATGTGCTGTTAGCATTAAAGACTAGTAATTGCATACCTAAAAGTGTGAATACGAAGGGTATGACAATGAGAAATTAAGGATTGGCGATTTTGTGAATGGGCCAACGCAATGACCCGTGTTTGAGATGAACAATCAAAAGGGATAATATAACCCTCCGTAGATCTTGGTTTAATGCATATTAATGGGATATCTCCTCGAGCGTTTCACTCATTAATGACAATGTTGAAGGTTCCTTCATCGTGAGCTGTTAGCATTAAATGTTACTAATTGCATATTAAGAAAGAAGTACGAAGGTCATGGGGACGGGAAAGAGAAATTAAGGAGTGTATAGTTATCGAAATCGGTCAGGCGGGCTTCAAAATAGGGTTACAAGGTACAACCATTAGAGGTGAGGGCCTGAGGGTCAAATTGTATGTCTCAGAACCTTTTGAGTGCAAAATTCATAACATAGAAGAGGGCATTATGGGACAGTCCAGAGGGAAATTTTGATATCGCGGAACTCCGGGTACTGTTTGTAGGCCACAAAAAAATAGAAGTACAATTGTGAGCCTTCATGTTCAGGAACCCACAATTGAAAAATTGGCTTAAGTATGGAATAGGGAAACGATTGGTTGGACTTGTTTTCACTAATATATTCAAATTTGTAATAGATATCCCATTACCTGACAAGATATTTTATGCATGTCTCTGGGCAAGTTTTGTGGCGATAGTCAATGTGACTGTCTCGTCGAGCCTTTTGATTTTTAATTATGGTCTGTACGATTGTTGCATGATGAACTGTTAGCATTAAACATTGGTCATTGCATACTTTGAAAGAAGTGCGAAGGCGGTGGGCACAATAAAAGGTGACTAAGAATTGGAGATCCCGTGAACCTGCCAACACGAGGATCCACAAAAAAGATTCCATGAAAGGGGAAAGTATGGAAAGCGGTCGGACAAGATTTAGAATTAGAGTGACAATGGTTCCCCAGGAGACGTGACTTCCCAAGGGTCAAATTTTATGTCTCAGAACTTGAGTGCAAAATGTGTACCATGTAAGAGGGAATGATGTGGGAGTCTGACGATCAATTTGTATATGGAAGAAGTGTTGGAAATATTCGCGATACTTTTGCTCATTAATGAAATGTTTAACATTCATGAATGAATAAGTGTTGGCATTAAATATTTTCAATTGCATATCTAGAAAGAAGTAGGAAGGTGGCGGGGACAGGGAACAACAATTAAGGAATCGCTAATTATCGAAAGCGGTTGGTTGGGCTTCAAAATAGGGCTACAAGATACAATCAACAGAGGTGAGGGCCTGAGGGTCAAATTCTATCTCTCGGAAGTGTTGACCATAGAATGAGTAACATGGAAGAGGGCATGATGGTTTATTCCTATGGACAAATTGTATATCACAGAACTGTGGGTACTATTTTCTAGTCGTGGAACATTGGAATCACAATCCTGAGCCCTCCAATCTAGGAACCCATAATCAAAAAAGTGTCTAAGTATGGAACAGGAAAACGGTAGGCCGGAATCGATACATAGTGGTTGCAGCATGTAAAACCATGGAAATGTATCATGTAATGAACATACAACCAAATTGTGACTAAGTATTGAAAGGAACGATGGACGACCGGGCTCGTGACGGGGCATTCCAATGAAAAAATTGTATATCGCGGAACTTCAGGTATTCTTTGCAAGTCGCAGAAGATTCGAAACACAATTTTGAGCATGTCAGTCTGGGAACCAACAATTGAAAAAGTGTCTAATTAATGAATAGGGAAACGACAAACCATACTTTTTTTCATTAATATATTGAAATTTGTAATAGCTTTCCGATTACCTGGCAAGATCTTATCTGGATGTTTCTGGACAAGTTTTGTAGGGATAGTTAGTCCTCGAGGATTTTGCTTATTAATGACGATATTTACGGTTGTTACATGATGAAGTATTAACATTAAACCTTTTTTGTTTCATATTTGGAAAAAAGTATGAATATGTTCAACACAAGAAACATTGACTAGGAATTTGAGATTTTGTGAACCCGCCAACCCGAGGATCCAAAATAGGGTGACAAGGTCTCCCTAGAAGACGTGAGGCCATGATGGTCAAATTGTATCACTCGGAACATTTGAATGCATAATGTGTAACACAGAAGAGAGGACGATGTGGGAGTCTGATAGTCAATTTGTATATCGTGGAGGTCCGGGTGCTATTTGTAGGTCACAGAATAATGGAAGTTAATCTAGAGGCCGGAATAATGAATGTGCATTGGGAAGGGCATGATTGTGGTGGGGATGGAAGAGATCCATAAATGGTTTGAAACTTTTTATGAATTCGAGTAAATTGAAGCTACGAGTTGGAGGAGCTTGAGGTGGAATTGTATGTCATGGAATTTTTTGGGTGCAAGATGTATATGAGGGAACAGGTGGAAAAATTTGACTAAGTAAAGAAAGGAATGAAGGTCATTCCGAGTACTGTAAATGGCGGTTTAATATGTGTTAGTGGGAGATGTACTCAAGGTTTCTTTTCTTGCTAATGCCAATTGTTTCATACCAATGTCTTCCGTTGTCACTAGTAAAACCATAATTAATGTGCATTGGGAAGGGTGCAAAATTAGTGGGGATGGAAGGCAGTGACAAATGCTTTGAAACTTTTGTGAACCAGAGTGAAACTTGCAAGTTCGAGGAGTCTGCAGTGGAATTGTAGATCACAAAAGTTTTGAGTGCAAGATGTATATCACGTAGCAAGAAACAACAGAGTTTGAAAGCACCAGCCCTGACAACTACGGCCATAAAATTGGCTAAGTATGGAAATGACCAACGTTCAGTCATACTCATCATGTGAGGATATAGATGGAGATGAAGATCTGTCACCCCGCCAACCCGAGAACCTGTGATCATAGAAAGGAGACTAAGTATATAACTAGAAAGCGATAATAGACGGGAAGAAGAAAATGGAAAAAGGGAAAAGTATCTCATAGAACAACATGTACTGTTAATTTATTAATGCCAATATTTTTGAATCCCTGGTGAGTTCTCAACAGTAAAATCATATATTGTAGATCACAATTTTTTTTGGGTGCAAGATGTATATGATGGAACAGGGGACATACCCAGGACCCGGTGGTCAGATAATTGGCTAAGTATTGAAAGGGACCATGGTCAGTTGGGATCATGGTGTGAATATATAGATAAAGATGAGCATCTACCAATCCACGAAATCGGGAAGCCATGATCATAGAAATGCAACTAAATATATAACCACAAAGGGATAATAGAGGGGAAGAAAACAAGGAAAAATTAAAAAGAAAGTGTTTATATTTATTCCAATAGTATTGATATTAATATATATTAATAGATTATTTCTGGTCCAAATGTAAAGCATCTTTCAATTTGCAGGATGATTTTCGGTTCACAAATTTTATTGAAACCCATAAGCAATAGAAAGATAATATATATATATATATACATACATATGACGTAACATTTTTTATATGCACAGATATTATCAAATAGAAAAAGCTGTAATATATGTAGAATATTGAACAAGAACATGGCATGAACACTTGAGTTGCCTTGTTGAAATAGAGTCATTAATTCATTCTATTTACGAGACCACGAAGAATGAAAGAAGGAGGGGTGCTCCCATTTCTTTCTTAAGTATAGGGCGGGCACCACATAAGTATGGCCTATCACAAATTATTCTTCCATGTAAAATGTAAGGAGAAAACATAGTAGCCTTTATTTAAATCGAAGTGTTGGGCAACAGAAAGAAAAGTTTGTCGTGCATGTTGAACCACACACACACAAAAAGTACAAAATAAAATAAAATACAATATCAGACATTGGAAAACACCATACAAAAAACTCAAATATTGTATATTCAAATAAACTCGGTTACAAAATACAACTGAGATTATTTCCCAAAATAGTTGTCTTGAAATAGTTCAACAGATATTCTCTGAAATTTAAATGCATTTTCCATAATGACTGTGATTGGGGCTATCGCCGACAAAAAAAAAGAAAATATGTAAAATAATCAATCCTGTAGACAGTCTTTTATAGATTTTAACTTTATCATCAAATGCTTTCTTGGTAAAAAATAATGAGTTGAATATCAATTTTGGGTCTTGGACTTCATTGGTGTTGCCAGCTAGATCTATCCCAACTTTTTGATTAGCTTGTCTCTTCTATATATGACATGCCTGCATTAGCTGTTTATTAAAAATTCCATACTTTGCTAAGTGTTAATTTCCCTCTATCATCGAAAAATTGGGGTTTAAGGTGCCGTCCTTGTAATGTTCCTGGTCATCGACATCTGAGACAACTTAGAGATGCGATTCAAGCCCAATTCAAATATGAGGGAGTGGTTTTATGTGACGTCATCTTTGGTGGGGAAAATCTTGTTAGCCAACAAAAGCTGAGACAAAACAAATTCAAGTATGTTGTGACTACTATTCTCCTTGTATTCGATCATTTGTTTGGTTGAAAGGCCTTCCTAAAGATTTTTATGTTGAATTTATTTGTTTTATTGTTGTAAATTGGAAGGGGCATCCAAGTCACCTGCAAAATGCTCCTTTGTTGAAGTACATAACTTCTTCTAGCAACAAAGATCTGGCAAGTGTATAAAATGTTGCAGATCACATCAAAATATATCTTATGTCATAGGGGTGGCAGACATCGTGGCTCACAAAATGGTGTAGAATATTCAGAAGTGACGCCAAATATTACTCCATGCCCAAATATACTCAGAAGGAAATTATAAAATTGGATCCTCACGAACGTGAGAAACTGTATGCAAGTTTGAATCAACATTCTAAAATTACAGAAACTTTTATGACAAAGTTGTAATAGACTTGATAGCCAACCAACTTCTATCTCAAAGATTGTTGAGCGACCTCTAGCTGTAGTAACAAACTCGACATACAATAAACTTTTGATTACTATTGATACTAATGTCAAGTGTAACAAGTCGTGATCCTAGGCTCTGGGTAGTTTCAGATTCATGCATCTACACTGGCGGTGACTCCAGGCTCCAAATAGCTTCGGCTTTGGAGATCTACACTGGTAGTGGAAATGGGAATAGTTCTATTGATTGCGATGTGGAAATGAGGTGAACAAGAAGGGTTTTCATTGTCAAAGAACTTAGATTGTAGGATTTTCAGACCTACAAAGAGCATCGACTTTAGTGTTTCTTTATCACGACAATAATAATGTTTCTCTGAGCCCATAAATATTTGGACGTTGGGTGTCCTATGCGATAATGACCTTGACATTAGGTACATGTCATACATCTATTATCTGACATTGCAGTGTTAATGTAATTTCCATAGGGGACGACAACTCGATTGCATTGGCACAAGCAATATTAATTTTGTGATTAATTAACATCCTTGAAGGACGTGAATCCCAAACAACGCTTGAAACTTTTTTAACAACCATGTGTTAAAAACATACATTGTTTTATATTCCAATAAATAAGACATTGTATTTTCTATGTCTAATAGTAGGTTGCACACATAAACATTTTTAAGTTAACCGGAATTAATATATAGTCAACTAAGATTCCCAGAAGCGATCAAAGTCCCTGGAGCTAGTTTATTTCTATCATGTTGGTAGGGATAGAAGGATCCACCACCATGACAAAGAAAGAAGGTAGCAATAAAAGAACATGTGCAAAGGCAAGTTGGTGATGGAAGCACTCTATGAACAGGAAGGAAATCTGTCCTTATCGATCTGTGATCCTGATGAACAACTTGATAGGATATTGAGGCGAGGTCATGGAGATTTATTTGATCCAAACAAGGCAATACTTCAAGCATCGAGCAATTCCATTTTTTTCATTCAAATATCGGATCTACTACAACAGAATAAATGCATTCTCCTTATTCAAATCAAGGGAAATAAAAAGAAGATTGATATTGGGTGGAAAAAATATGGAATACACTTCTACATCAAGGTTTCTTCTAAAGAATGAAAGAAAATGATTACACGAAGGTGGTAGTAAAAGGTGATTTTCATAAACCAAATCATTACTGGAACACGACAAAATTCTTGCAGAAGGTGGTACTATAAAGTAATCTTCAGAAAGTGTTGCAAAGTGCATAATCCATAATTCCTTCCCATTAAATTTTCCCAGTTACATGATGATGCAGGCATTAGAAACTTTTGAGAGCCTCGTTCCCTGGTTATATACCCACCTTCAAGTACAGGGAGAATATCCGTGTAAAGAGTGGAAAGATATTCGACCGAGATGAAATCATATGCATAGGAATAATGAAACAAATGTGCAGTAGTGATAGAAATTTGATTTTATGTGGAGTCTGTTACTACATTCAGAGGATGGTGAACAAAATTTGATAAAGAATCTGACTTTCTTTCAAGTCTGTTACCACACCTTGAAGTCCTTCAACAAACTTTGAAATAGAAACTTATATAATTTTAGGATGTTGATTCAACCACTCATACAGTTTCTCACATTCGTGATGATTCAAATTTATAATTTCCTTCTGAGTATATTCATGAATGGATTAATATTTGGCATCATTACCGAATATTCTAGACCATTTTGGAATCCACGATATGTGTGAATCCTCTAACGAAAGATAATTTATTGTGTGGTCTACAGAATTTGATACATTTTCCAAATCTGTGTTGTTGGAAGAAGCTATATACTTCAACGAAGGAGCATTTTGCAGGTGACCTGAAAGTCCCTTCCAATTTCCAGTAACAAAAAAAATAGGTTCAACACACAAATCTCCAGGCAGTACTTTCAACCAACCAAAGCATCGAATACATGGAGAATACCAATCACAAGATACTTGAATTTTTTTTTGTGTCTCAGTTTCTGTTGGCTAACATAGTTTTTTTTTTTCCTCAAAGATGAAGTCACATTAAAAAATTCCCTTGTCTTTCAATTGGGCCTGAATGACATCTCTAGGTTGTCTCACATGTCGATGACCAAGAACATTACAAGGAAGGCACCTTAAATCCCAAGTCTTCGATGATAGAGATAAATGGGAATAAGTATTTAAAATGAATGTTGGAGGATGATAGTATAATCTTCTGTAAATCTTGGTTTAATTCATTTTAATGGAAGATTCCCTCGATCGTTTCTCTTATTAATGCCAATATTTTTGACTATGTGTGTTGAATAGTCACTAATAACATGAGTTAACATTCCCATATGCAAACAGATTCTCAAATATGACAACATGTAATATATGCATAGTATTAAAGAGGGACATGATGTCAAGACCTTTGTGGATGGAAGCATGGTGGTACAATATTTCACTGTTACTATGATGATGCCTTAAAAAAAAATAACCAACAGTTTTTGCCAATTCAAGATGGAAGAAAACAAATTTACCATATCCCATAATATTCGCCTATTAATGCGTTTTAATGGGAGATGTCCTTGAGATTTCCACTTATTAAAGACAATATTTTCAAACCTGTTTGGTGGGTTGTCACTAGTAAAAACATAATTAATGTGCATTGGGAACAGAGAAATGTTGTAGGGATGGAGGGGAGGGAAAAAATCTCTTAAAATTTTCTGAACCTGGGAGTGTGTGAACCCTCGAAACTTTAAAGACTCAACTAGGTATGGAAAGGTGGGTCAGACAGACAGATTCATCATAGGTAGAGTCAATATTGTGAGTTTGATGAGTCTGGTGTCAAATTATAGAGAACCGAAGTTTTGGGTGCAATATGTATACCCCGAACACGAGGCACTAGAGTTCGATAACACCTATCCGTGAACCCGTGTTCATAAAATTGGATAAGTATGCAAAGAAATGGAGGTCGGTCAGACTAGTGATGTGAATATACAGATGGAGATGAGGATTTTTCAGTTCTCCACACCGGAAACCAGCGAGCACATAAATGAGACTAAGTATAAAACCAATATTTTTGAATATGTGTGTTGAATAATCACTAATAAAATGAGTTAGCATTTCCATATGCAAGCATATTCCCAAATATGACAACTTGTAATATATGCACATTATTAAAGAGAGACATGACTTCAAGACCTTTGTGGATGGAACGTTTGTATATGACAATGGGGTAGTACAATATTGCACTGTAACTATGACTATGCCTTAAAAAAACTAAAATAACCA
>SNQJ01S0037797.1:13638-40534 GCA_010110895.2 Picea sitchensis
TGGAAGAAATACTCACAGGCATCGACAACACAATTGGCATCTATGTCAGGGCTTCAGAGGAAACAAAACAACAAAGGTACACCGCTTATGCACAAATTTGTGTTTATTTGAATATCTCCAAACCTCTCCCTGGAGCCATAACCCTAGATTACCATGATGAAGAATGGTCCCAAACCCTATGTTACGAGCACATCCCCTTATGCTCCCAGAAATTCCATGAACATGGCCATATTTTCCGCGAATTCCCTTTAAATAACACCAATAAATCAACCCCGGAGGATCCTGACAAATCCAAGGAAGGCTTCACCCAAGTCACAGGACGCCGCAAGAATCCATCCAAAAGAGAACCCCCCAAATCCCCCTCTAGACCCTCAACCAACAACTCTTTTGAAGCCCTTCAGGCCCCGTCAGAAAATCCCACCATCCCCTCCAACCCCCTGACAAACCCCTCAATCCCAGAGCAAGTCCAGGGCTCTCTATACCCCTCTCCCTCTGCCCCAGGATCTTCTCAAATCCCCTTCTGAGAGACATCCCTACCTGCAAACCTTGGACTGGAAATCGGAGACCCTGACATAGATTTGGAAGATCAGGAGCTCACAGGAATAGACATGGCACATCTGGAACAAGCATACTGAATATAGCAGCTCTACACTATAAATCCGGATCAGCTATGCAAAATCCACAAATTTTTCCTCAACTTGACAGCAGGAGGATCATCCTGTGTTAATTAAAATCTCAAAATAAAAAAAGGCATCTCGAAATATCAGCGCAAATCTACAAAAGATGAGAAAAAAAGAGGCAGAAAACCAAAACATCAACTCATTCAAGATGTGGGCAATTTCCTAGTGAACTTAGGTCAGATCCATCTGATCTCAGATATATTTCCTCCCCTCCAACCCACATCGTCCTCATGAAGATGCTATCCTAGAATATAAGGGGTCTCAACGCAAGAAGCAAGCAAGGATTTCTCCGAGAAAGGATAATGAAATAACAGCCAGACATTCTTCTTTTGCAAGAAACTAAATGCGCGGGAGAGGAAGCTTCTCAAATTCTTAAAAAATGTTGGAACCAAGCAAATCATGTCGAAATCGATGCAAAGGGGGCCGCGGGAGGGCTCGTCATTCTCTGGAACCCAGTTACGATACTGATGGAAGGTTGTTTCACCTCCAACTGGACCATCACAGCCTCCTTATGTCTCATCGATTCGAACAAACACAGCTTCATCACAAATGTCTACGGACCTACAAACCTAGGAGACAAGGAAGCCATCCTCCATCACTTGGAATGGATTTCCAATCACATCGACAATCATCGATGGATCCTTGGGGGATATTTCAACATGATAACAAGATTGGAGGAAAAGAAGGGGGGCATGCATAGGCTTGGAAATGACAGCAAGTAGTTCCACCAAATCATCGATTTGTTGAATCTCATTGACATAGAAATAGACAACGGTCCCTTCACCTGGTCCAATAGACACTCGGGGACACAACATGTCTCATGTCGTTTAGACCGCTTCTTAATATCAGAATCCATCATGATGGATGGTCTAGGTTGTAATTCCACAGTGATCGACACTCCAGGATTTGATCACTGACTGATTCTCTTATCGATTAACATCATTGGAACCCCAAGCAGGAAACCTTTCCACTTTGAAAAATTCTGGTTGACACACCCAGATTTTCAAGCTAACATTAAGCTCTGGTGGAAAGAAGCAACAATCCCAATAGGCACTCCTATGTACAAATTTCAACAAAGGCAAAAAACATCAAGCAACAATTGAAATCTTGGAATAAGTCCACTTTTGGAAACATATTCCATGCTTAGGAAATCGTCAATCAACAAATACAAAACCTTCAACAGTAAATCAGAACTCAAGGCCTCACTGATTCACTAAAGGAGCAAGAATCTCTTCTCAACAACCAGTTAGCTGAAAGATGGGCGTAGGAAGAAATCATGTGGAGACAGAAGTCTCGCATCCAATGGCTCAAAGAGGGAGAAAAAAATACCAAAATTTTCCACAGATCGATGGTTCAACGTCGACACACAAATCGCATCACTCACTTGGTTTCGGACCAAGGCCTGGAGATTCAACAATATGCAGATATAGAAAAGGAATTACTCTCTTATTACAAAAACCTTCTTTCAGAACCCCCTATAGATCGATCCTTTGCGATTGACTCTATCCTCAAGCACATTCTAAAGGAGGTCACGAAAGAGAAGAACGAGCTATTGATGATTCCTATCACTCAAGAAGAAGTAGATCAAGCTCTTAGGGACACCCTGCTCGGAAAAGCTCTTGGGTCAGATGGGTTTACTTCAGACTTCTTCCATCATTGCTGAGACATCATTCATGAAGAAGTCTGAGAAATCATAGAGGATTCCAGAAAATCTGGGCAGGTCCTTCAAGCCCTCAATGCCACCTTTCTCACTCTCATTCCCAAAGAGAATAAAGTCACCTCCCTGTTACACATCAAAATTACTCATAACAATGATGGCCTAGTGTCTTCATTACCAATGTCGCAAGTGTCGCATTTTGGCCGCAAGTGTCGCAAAAATAATACTCTCATCTTGCAAGAAATGGAAGGAGACCTAAGGAAGAACCAGAAAGGGACCAAGCCTCCAACTACATTAAATGTTGGATCCAAGCAACCAGCTACTATTAATAGTACTGGGAGTGTTGATGAGGTCAATAATATTAAAGCAAAGAATTCGAAACCCAAATTCCCTTGCAGTCTTTGTAAGAGTGACCACTTTCTGAGGGATTTCCCTGGTATTCCCAAGGTCTTAGAAGTGTGGTCCTCCACGTCATCGGCCCCTGCTAGATATGTTGGTGACACCCCGTCAACTAGTGACGTTAAAGTTGGTAAGAAGAAGACAACTGTCAAATTTCCTTGTATGTTATGCAAAGGTGATCATTATTCTCACCTTTGTCCTCGTATGGACGAGGCTTCTTCTCTTTTGGAAAAGCTTCAACTTCCAAATGGTTATCATAAGATTTCCCCCAACCCATCGTTAGTTGATGGAATGGTCAATCTGGTTCCATCCCCAGTCAATCCGGTTGATCAGGTGGTCAATATAGTTTCATCCTCGGTTGAACCACTAACCAAAGCAGTTGATCCAGTTCTGTCATCGATCAGCCCCACTTTTCATCTGAAAAGTAAAACCCAAATGACTGATTCAGTCCCTTCATTGGTCAGTCCCACCCTTCATCTGAAGAGTGCTAACGTGGTCAATCCCACTCCTCCTCTAACGACTGCCAAAGTGGTTTCTCTGGTCCTTTCATCGGTCAGTCTGGTTGATCATGTAGTAATGATGAGTTCTTTTACCACTTTATAAGAATGTGTCATTTTCATCCAATTTTAGACTAAGTGCTACCACTAGCAATACTTTTCAATTTGATGGTTGATTTTGAGGTTTTGGTTTTAATGGTACCAACTGCTAAAAATACGATTTCAAATTATCTAAAATTTTAATGTTTTGAAAAAAAAAACTTATTTTTTTAGGTATTGATTTTAAGGTTTTTTTGAGCTACTATCTGAGTTTTGAAGGCCATGTTTGAAAAATGTTGTAATTTTGACCCCGTTTAAAAAAATTAGCACGACTTTTTGATTTGGGGGTTGATTTTAATGTTTTTAATGCAAAAATATGGGTTTTGGGGGCCAGAGTTCTGGTTTTGAGGTCACAGTTCTCGTTAAGTCGGTAACTTTGTTCTACCCCTAGATGGCTATCGGACTATGTTAAATATCGGGCCACTAGGAGAAGGGGTTCTATTATTTTTCATTGTGTCTTGTTCCATAGCTGAGAAGAACGTCTGAGAGTGGTATTTTGTAAGCAAAACATAGGAGGAGAGATTATGTAGAAACCATACAGGGCACAGGTCAAAGGAAACTCCACGGAGAGCGCATCTTTCTTTGTACTTGCATCATTTATATACCAGAGAAAATAGAGTAGAGAAGCCTCACCTTCTAGCTGGGTTTTCTCCCATATTGGGTTTCCCACATCATATCTTGTGTCATTTTTTGGATGGTGTGTGATTGTATTTTATTGTTCTCTATTTTTTGCATTTTATCTATTTCATGCATAAGCATAAAATCAATAACTAAATATTCTAGAAATGTAAAGGAATTTAACCTTCATAGGTAGATTTTGGTTTTATTTATTAGATTTGTTGTGATGAATTGTTCTAGTAAAATATCCACGATAGTTTACAGATCAATTTATCATATATTACCAAGGAAAACAATAACTAATTGACAACATAAAAGAATAACTTATAAAACAGAACAATAAGAAATAATTCTACAAGTCTATTCCAAGTAACATAAAATAATATTAACTAATAAAGGAAATAACCATTTACCAAACATATCCAGAAATTATCCAACTTCATAAGATCACTTTAACTATATTGAAATTCGTACTAAATGCCTAAAATATTTACTCAGCTGCGGAATAATCCACCACGAATAAACACACACATATTTGGTAAAAATCGCCTTTGCTCGTTCCAAGCTTCTAAATTAAGCTTCAAAATATTTCTCAGCTAATTAACTCAAAATTTCATCACAAATCCATCAATGTATTTTCCTTGGTCGATCCCTCTATTTATTAAAACTTACTTATTGAACATAGTAAATGTTATTTCAGGAAAAAACTTGATAAATATAAAACAAGTCGCAATGCTAAGAAGACTCGAGTGCATTGGGTCACTGATCAATGGCATGCTCGCCATCGTACTCCACCCATTGAGCGAGCAAGTCCTCACATGTGTGCATGTATGGGAACTGGTGTTGATCCATCGGTGAACTGAGGGTTTCCCTCATCTCTCTAAAACATTGCATGTACTTTCTGATCTTTGGAATTAAACACTCTAGCCTATCAGTCACTTTGACTTTGATGCCCATATACATTCTTATTTGGCCTCGCTCCATAGTAGTGATTGTCTTGATACTTTCTTCATATTTATGATCATTTCCCCATAAATCGAACATTACCTCCTCCAAATCCTAAAAGTCATCTGATAACCCGAACTTAGGTAGTTGAAGGTCTGTCATGGCCTCATCGATATGTTCCCATGATATAAGGCATTATGTCCATCATTCTTGCATTATGTTTTTAGGATAGCTAAGTGTACCTGGTATTTTGCATCTCGATGCATCGTTGTGATGTTGTCATTTTTCAGAATCTTGATAATGTGATCCTCACCTCCTCTGGCCTTTTGAATCTCCCTGATATATTATGTTTGATCCACTATCCAGGATGCCATTTTTCTCCATTTAAGCATCAATTTATATACCACACTGCACAATAAAGTTTTATCCTAGTAATTTGCAATCTTTTTCACAAATGCATCCCTAACTATCTTGTACTTGATGTGTTCTTATGAAAAGTCTTCTTTTAAAATTGACACAAGTTGAGTAGTATCCTTATAGTATTCTCCCTGATGCCTGAGAGATTCTAGCTCTCTCATTGTGTCAACTTCTCTTTCTTCTACTATGTCTTTATCTATGGTGGCATGTGAGATGGCCATCCCTACTCCCAACAATTCACTGACTCGGGCCTTTTTTGCATAAAAAATGATCTCCTTCGATGTTATTAACACATCATTGTCTAATGTCATATTTATTTTCCTTTACATCCTCTTTACGAGCGATTGTCTTTCCTGTCATACACAATGGATTCTACATCAAACACCTCAACCAATGGCTCAGAAATAGGTTGATCACCCCATGATAAGATGTTCTCTAAACTCCCCAGAGTGGGGAAATGTTCTGTGATTGGTGCCTTACCTTTATCCACAATTACTGTTTGTTTTTAAACTACCTCAAATTCCATGTCTGCTCTATGATTTTTACTTGGTTGATCAACTTGCTCATTTGGTGTTCTTGTTTGTTTATCTTCTTGATCTAGCATTGTGTCTGTAATCTTCTCCTGGCTTGGTTGATTATCCTACTTTCGTGTGACCTAGCCTACCTAGTGTTGGTCCTTACTAGGTACCTAGACTGCAAATGGAATAACAGTTTCCCTTGCATTGGCTTGAATAGGCATTTGTGCCTTTTCCATAACTTTGAGTGTGGTTTATCCTTGCTCTTTTCTAAGCTCAAACATTATACTATCTTCTTCTTTCTTTTCCAACTCAGAATTTTCACTTTCCACTTCTTGTTTCTCAATGGTTTCAATTCCAGTAAACTCCAGAAATGATTCCTATGTGGGTTCATGCGGTGCTTCTTTGGCAGGTTCCTGAGTCATCTTTTCAAATTTTTGATAACGAGATGTTTCTTTAACATTTCTATTTGCATTGTTTACTGTTAGGACTTTTATTTTAACTACCTCCTCCTCATCATCCTATGTTATATCTATTATACCTTGAGGATGGATTCTTATAGGATGAACATCCTTTGACTAATCAATGGGTTTTCCTGTATCTGGTTGGGATTCCTCTATCTCTTTGGATTTATCTTCCTCTTGTTTTTCTTTCAACGCTTGTTGCCTCATCAATTTTTGTTTATCCTTTTCTCCTCTAAATCCTTCCGTTTTTGTTCTACTTCATCTCTTCTTCTTCTGCAATATCTACCTCTTTCCTATGCGACTCTTCCTCTATTTTTTGTTGAAGCTTCTACTATTGAGCTTCTTTATTCTATTCTTCTTCAATGACTTGCCGCTCGACCTCTGCCTTCAATTGAATTTCTTATACTCTCCTTGCTTCCTATGCCTCTCTCTCAACTGTCACATTCTACGTCGTGGCTACAACACTATGTGTCATAACCTCTATTTGTTTGTCCAGAGAGAGATTTTTTAAGATAATGAGATTGGGAGTAGCTTTCCTTTCCAAAACCCCATCCCAACTCTATGCATTTTTATCAAGTTCCTCTTCATTCCATTTTTCATGGGCATAATTCCAATTAATAGCAACCTGCTCCGCATGCTTAAGCACTAGACCTTTAGGGTCATGCCTTCAGAACCTACTAGTTTCAAATATGTACACTAAATGAATTAAACCCTCCTGCCTAGCCTGCAAAGTATCCTTAACAGAGTAATATCCAAGTTGAAATCCATAGGGGATAAAAGCTCTCTTTTTGTATTTGACCAAGGAAGAATTGAACCCATGGAGAATAGTTTGGTAACAAATTTCCCCTAAGACAAGCTTGTCAGGGACATATGCAGGTAATAGGTGAGGGGAGAGGCATTTTCTCTGAAAATTATAATGTATTTGTATTTCTCTTCAATATACCAATTTCCAATATGCGACAATATTTTCTTTGTCTTTTTTTGTAACCTAGGTCATTCTTGGAAAAAAATGACGAAATAAAGATGAGTCAGGAATAGGTCACATATCATGGAATATGATTTCTTATATTTATTCTCCCACAACATGTTGAAGTATACATGAACATGTGGTTATGACATATGTCATCTCAAATTCATCCAAAAAAAGACATTCATGGCATACACAACATCCAACAAATAAGAGGCCATGTAAAATGAGGTCACTTCAATTGGCAAAGGGTTTTGATCATGTTAAATTCAGTCATTGAGTTGTTTTGCAATGATGGCGCTACAATTGAACATTATCCTAGCAACAACTAATGTGTATGCTAATGGCATCCAAGCCTCAATAAATTGTGAGCAATCCTTCTCACCATATTGCTAGAAAATCAAGACCATAAGATACATATAAGGTTCCCTCAGACTTGTTATATTGTACCATCATGAAGTCCTATTGATGAATTTCCTATCTTATTTCCACCAACTAACCACTAGTTTTCCCACATCATATTGCTTATGAAATGCTATCATGAAATCATTTTTGAGTAATAGCTCGAGTTTAGGAAGCTTGTAATACTTGTTAATATCAAAAGGGAGAAATGTACCCACGCACTGCCCTTAGTCATCGTTATTTATGTAATTCTTATTGTCAGTGTGTATTATAATGCATTCTAATGTTTCTATGCACAGAAAGATGAGAGCCCTTGTTGCAACCATGTGTAGCCAAGAGCATTGGACATTTGGGAAGGCATGATCATCCATTGCTCTAATGGATCGATCGTTGTGCGGTGTTGACGCAGTGTAATATTCATCCCTGAATTTAATGAAAAGTTCATTCCAAGTAGGAAGGATAACCTTAGTTTTGTGGTTGACTTGGTATCTCTGTATAGAGGTGGTGAAATGAAAACCTTCTTTAAAAGAATCTCGATTATCGACTCTACATTATTTAATGGCTCTGCACCTTCCACTGGTACAGAGGTAGATGCTTTTCCCAACTAAATTCCTTTCCCTTTTGGTGTCTTCAAGGATTGTAGAGGAGTAATTCTTCTTGGCAACATTTTTCCTGTCAAATAAACAAGTTATCATGCCATTATCAATTACTTTTAATCCCAATTCAAAAACGAAATCGTGGTGATGAAGTGATGAATGTAAACTTGTTTGAAGAAGAATCTTAATAGAACAAAACTTACTAGACTTGATGACATAGAGAACCAGATGCAACAAACAACTCAATTGATCAATTAGACTCAAACACAACTCTTCTCTACAACGAATTCTCAAACAATTGATCGCAAATAACAAAAAAATAAAAACAAGTGCTTAATTTAAGGGTTTTGCGGTCGAATTTGGACACAATTTTAATCATTATAGTAGAATCTTATAGATTTGCATGTTTAAATACTACCATTAATATGTTATGTCTAAATTCAAACATGCTTTAATGAATGACGATGCGTATTTATGTTGCTTTATAACTTATCGACAGTTTCAAAAATCGTTGTGTTTGGCACGCTTTGTTTCGCTTATCGGGAGTCGATGGTTGTGTGTATTGGTGGTTTATAAACTGTGTTATTTGACAATCCTCCTTGGACCCCGAAAGAATATTCAAGGTATATTATTTCCATTCCATCGACTTGCATTGTCATATTCATCAGTATCAACGAAACATCTAAACAATACCAAGCTAACAAGACCTTTTCTCCCTTATAAAACTTTTGGTAGGTTGTCCATATAGAAGATGACGTGGACCTATATGATGACACGACATATGACGTGGCATAATGAAGTGGCAAGTGATGTGGTGTGGCAGGTGACAAAGCAAGTGATGTGGACCCATACGATCATCGAAGTGGACACAAGTCATGCAGAAAGATTCAACAAACAAGATTCATCATATAACATGCATAAAGTTTCCATTATATAACATAAAATCGCTGTTTAACGGGTTAACTATGGCTCATCACGAGAAAAGTGCGCTAGAAAAAGTTGAAGTTTCTATTATGGCAACGAAAACAGAGAAATACACCTCCTTAGCGCCTTCTGTTGACTGTGACGCAAACGCACATTCCTTCATCCATCGGCATTGCCAGCGACTGGCCGCAGACTCAGAATTCGAAGGATAAAATCTAATCTTCTTAACTACGCAGTTTCTCTTGTATCTCTTGCAGGAACACTTCTTGCTAAGAAGTTGGACGAAGTTCGAAGAAAATATTAGAGTGGAGACAGGCGGGAAGTCCAAGGTTCGATTCGAAACTCAGAGACCTCGAGTCAGTAGGTCGATTCACAGTCACAGCCATCCAATTTCCCAAAGTGGCCGACCGAGTTGCGTTTCCCAAAGTGACCAACCGAGTCGTAAGAGAATCCATCAGTGGACAGGCACTCAGACCGCGTAATTCCCACCCGATCCAAAGCTGGCAAAGATAAAAAGGAAAAGCTCTTCGATATTAGTTGTGAGATTGTATGCCATGTTGGACAGACTGGAGGATGCACGCAAAGCGTTTGACAAAATATGTGAACGAAATGTTCTACTATGGAATGCAATGATAGGAGATTATCATCCATAGCTGCGGACGGGAACTCTCAGTGGGAACAGGGACAGTCATGACTCAGTATATAGTATATAGTCATAGCTGTGGACGGGAACTCTCAGTGGGGACAGGGACAGTCATAGCTGCGGACGGGAACTCTTAGTGGGGACAGGGACAGTGGGCAGAGCAACAAGTTTTCAGTGGTCAGACCAACAGATATTGAAGGGTTAAGTGGGGATAGGGACAGTGGGCTAACAGAGGACAAGGACAGTGGGCAGAGCAACAAGGGCAGAGCAACAAGTTTTCAGTGGTCAGACCAACAGAATTGAAGGGTTAAGCATAAAACAGAGGTCAGTTTTGGGCAGATACTTTGATTTCCCTTAATATCATCATGATAATGGGACAAGAAACTTTAGAACCCGTGGAAACAAATGATATAGGGCAAGTGAAAATTGTCTCATCAGCCAAAACTAGGAAGTGGGTTTGGGTTAATGCCAAATAGTATCGGGGCATTTTAAAACGGAGACTAGCCAGTCTAAAATGTGAGCAGACAAGGAAAAAAAGGTCTCAAAGGGAAAGTACTCGAGTCCTTCGCAAGAAACAACATTCAAACAAGTCCTCTTTGTAAGCACGTGGCAACAAGCCCAAAGGAAAAGAAAAAGTCATTGATGATTATGCCTTATATAGTCCCACATCCACACCTCTCACTTGGTCATCTGATCTTTATGTGAAAGAACTGTTAAATGTAAAAAAGAGGTTGGAAGTAGTAGAAGCTAAAGAGCTGGAAAGAGATTGTACAACCCATAGAATAACAGCTGAAAACCAGGCATTAGCAGAAAGCAACAAAGTTCTGAAGGAGCAAGTGTCATTGCTACAGGAAGCTCTCCGAATAGGGAAAACAGAATGGCAACGCATGTAAGCGGAAGTGCAAAACATGAATAAATTTGCAGTGGAGAATACAGAGGTGGTGAATGCGAAACCATCCCAGGATAAGGGGAAAATAGTTGCCCAAATAGACAACAATGAAGAGACATCAAGAGAAGAGAGGAAAGGAGATTCTGCAAAACTCTCCAAAACCTGGGCTCAAGTTATTAGCAATCCTGACAAGAGGGAAGGAGAAACAAACATTCAGGTTGACAACATGCAAGATAGAGAAAGCAAGGAAAGACAGGATATAGCAACAAACATAATTATTAAGGGGGTGAAAGATTATGGGAAAAATGAAAGTACTCTTGACCTTGCAAGAGACTTCTTGAAAGACAAACTCCAATGGCAAGGACAAATATGTCAAGCATGGAGAGTAGGTAAGCCTAACGGTGAGAGAGCCAGGCCCATAAAAGTCATCATGCCCAACTTGTGTGATAAAGATATCATTCTCAGCAGGAAGCAGTTCTTGAGGGGTTCTCAGTTTTTTCTAGAAGAAGACTTAACTGTAAGACAACAAGAGGAAAGGAGGGACGAAATGACAAAAGTTAGGGCAACAAGAAATGAGGGAAAAAGAGCATGGATTTATAAAGGTAAAGTTGTGATAGCACAATTTGGACCTCCTTCCAAAACAAGACAGCAAAACGATAACAAAAAAGAGGCAGAAAACTCTTCAGCAAGAAATGAGGAAGTAAGGTCAGTATGGGCAAGCAGGGACAGAGACTCAACTATGAGTCTTGCATGTCAAAAAAAATAGCAATCAAGTCGTACCCAGGTTTTCTTAAGATTAGTTTGTTGGAACTGTAGGGGTTACCCATGGAGACGAGGACCTGGGTTAGGGCCTATTGCGGAAGATAGAGACATAATTCGCCTCATAGAAACACATGAGCATGAAGGGTGCAAGACACCTTTGTTTGAAGGGTATTGGAAGACAGCAGTGTGGAACAAGGCAGCAGGGAATGGCAAAGGGCATGGGGGTATCATGGTATTAGTAAGAGAAAAAGAAGGTTGTTTCATTCAGCTAGGAAAAGAAGACCCAAATAAGCAATTTGTCTGGCTTAAAATATCAGAAAATGGAAATCACATCAGAATTGCAGCATGCTATTTTGCGCCACAAGTTTCAAAAATCTACAAAAGTAGAGGGCTTGACCACAAAGATCCCTTTGCAACCTTAAAAACAGATATTGCAATATATTCTCAGCTAGGTGAAGTCCTTATAGTGGGGGATTTCAGCACATATTCTCGCTAGGTGAAGTCCTTATAGTGGGGATTTCAATGCTAGAACTCTAGGTGAACAAGCTAGCATTCTTGTTGCAAAGAAGAAGGTGACCCTATCTAGCTTACAAAAGAGAGTAATCATCAATGGGAACGAATTTCAGAGGATAAAGGCCGCAATCTCTTTGGAGAACACCGTTTGACAGCCATGTGGGGCCATTTGGGCCATTTGTAATGAGTTTGCTAGATGGGCTAATTCTGGCAATTTCACCTGCAACACTTACAATGGAGCAAGTGTAGTAGATTATGCAATTTGCTCAAATAGTTTGTGTGGGAAAATGGAGGAAGTGTTGATTGGAGATCAAATTTGTGACTTAAAATCAGATCACAAGCTTAAATATATTGGCTTGTGATCCGATTTTATTTAAGTTTCTCTTGGACCTAAAAGAAGCAATTAGGGTCAAAACTCAGTGTGTTCAACAAAATCCCCCAAATGGCAGAATTATTTTAACTCTAGAGAATTGTAACACCTTCAAAAAAACGTTAGAGAGGCTCTCGAGAAGGAGGAAATTCATTTCATGGCCCTCATAGTCATGGATTAACACATTTAATTCAAAGCGCACTTGCTAAGTGCAAAAGAGCAAAAATTAAGAAGTCCAAACAAATTGTTTTGTATGGTTAATGCTTGGTTTTGACGAGGGAATGCAAAAAGGCAAGGAGAAGGTGGAAGGAATCAACTGCTGATAGCATAAAGTTCAAAGCTTACCAGCAGATAGTAATAAAGAAAAAGGTTGATTTCATGATTTCGAGGAGAGAAGAACTAATATTCCTTGGGAAAAATAACCCCAAACTATTATGGAAGGAGCTCCAACCCTAAAAAGGTGCAAACTAAAACAACATTACAAAATTCTAAATGGTTCAACAGCGACAAATTTATGAGTAGGATCCCAAGGTTGACCCTCCCCTTGGTCAACATAGATACAAAACTCTTCACGATGTAAGAGGTAGAGATGGGTATCAAAAGGTTGGGCACTGGAAAAGCAAAAGACTTTAGATGAACTCCAAGCAGAGTTTCTAAAGTGGGACTTAAAAATTCTTTCACCTCACATCACAAAAATTTTCAACATCATACAGCAGGGGTTCCCCACAGGTTGGACAACTAGTATGGAAATACATCTTTTCAAGAGTGGTGACGTCAATAATCCCCCAATTATAGAACCATAATGATAAACCCCCTTGTTTGCAAAGTTATTTGGAAGCATGTTAGAAAAAAAAAAAAAATCAAGTGGGCGTAAGAAAGAGATAAATGTGCTAAAGGGCAAGCTGGTTTTAGACCTAAACATTCCAGAGTTGGCATTCATTGCATACCCTTTAAGGCACATCATCAAAAAGCTTGGGAAAAAGGAAGAAGTTTTTTGTTACTTTGTTGATTCCTGAAAAGCTCTTTGACATGGTCCCTAGAGATAAGATTTGGTATAGAATGGAGGAACTTGGGGTTCTCAGGCATTTGAGAGCAGTTGTGGATAGGTTGTATGAAGAGGTGAAAGTTAGAATTAGAACTTCACAGGCATTTCTGAAATTTTAGAAGCAATATCGGGCTGGAACTGGCTTGTCATTCCCTACCTTTAAGGTTATATATTGACAAGCTTAAAGAGTGGCTAAATTTACAAGGGGGCGACGATATCCATTTGGGCAAGTTAGTTACAAGGCTTCTTTTGTACGCAAATGACCTTATATTGATTGCTAAATCGGTTATTGGTTTGCAAGAGTACTTATGTTCCCTTTGAGCATTTTTGTAGAAGGGTCGGGATGCAAGTCAATATTAGTAAAACGAAGTAGTGGTTTTAAATTTCACATAAGTTCTATTTGAAGGCAACATTCGGTGCTGCGCATCACAAATATCTTGGAAATTAATTTCAACAAAAATTTAAGTTGGGATGGTTGTAGAAAGAAAAGGACTTTAGGGGGTTGGAAAGCATTTTACGCTTTTCAAACAAGTGTAGAGAGGTAGAGTTGTGGGACTAGAAAGTTCACCTAACCTTTTGGGCTTCTAGTGATTTCATTCTCTTACCTGCTAGAACTGGTAAGAAGACAACCGAGATGCAAAGTGGAAACAAATTGAGAAAATTCATAAGTGTTTGATTACAAACAAATTCAAAATTAAAAAGTGCAGTTCCTTATGTCACAAGGTGTTAAGTGAAACAGGGTTGCTCCTATTGAAGCAATTGCTATGAAATCATAATATATCTAAAAAAAAAAAATTGAGCAAATGGAAGAGGGTAGATGGCCTAAGGTTGTGTTTAGTGACGATTGTGAAAAAAAAAGAAGACTTGGATGCTAAAAAAATAACTAACAAATGGTTTAGTAAATGGGGCATTTGCTTGAGCATGTGTCCTACAAACAGTAAAGAGATAAAAACTTTTGTTATGGACAAGTTCCACAAACATACTTGGGAGAAAGAGCTAGGGAGAAAGAAGAAGTACTACATTGAAGATTTTAACCCCACTCATAACCATCAGCAAAAGGTGTACATAGGGGCCAATATCTCTTGGAGAGCTAAAATTCTTATTGCTCAAGTAAGGACTAATTCTCATCAACTTCGTTGTGAAACAGGGCACTGGAAAAGGCCAAAAGAAATGTGGGAGGAAAGAGTATATATTTTGTGCTCTTCCGAAAAAGTGGAAACAGAAAAACATTTCATTTTAGAATGTGAGGCCTTCAAAGACCGCAGGGAAAATTATGCAGGTATTATGGCAGCTAGTTCTTGGGATAATCTATTCAACGAAGAGTTTGTCGAGAAGCTGGGAGTGGTTATTGTAAAACTTCACAGGAAAAGGTCCGAATACAAAATCCAGATGGAAAAACAATTTGTCCCATAGGCTATTTTTAGCCTCGTGGACATTAAAAATAATTTCTTTCTTTCTTTCTTTCATTGTCAATAATTGGACGGCTGTGATTTACCTTTTGGGTCATCGTTCATTGGCATTGACGAAGATGTGTTACCCCTTTTGTCCTCAACTCAAAATATTTTCACCGACGTTGATAGCTCATCGAAGATCGACGAAGATATCATATTCACAGCTTTTGAATCCAGTATGATTTTATGCTCGATGGCTTATCAAAAATCAGCAAGATCATTCATGTCCTCCCTTAAAGACTCTGGTGAATTTTGTCGATGACCGATGGCTTATCAACATTCGACGGAATTCTTGGTGTGTTTTATTAAAAACCTTGCAGAATCTACTCTGACGTTGATAGTTCATCGACACTTCTCTTAGGAATTTTGTCGGGATCGGAAGTTTGGGTTGTTTTGACTGGGTTTTTTTTTCTCGATCCCTGATGGCTCATCGATGGTTTTTTTTAATGCTATTTTTTAATTGTTTCTTTTCATTTCCCCTTATGTGAAAACATGAGGGTTTCTTTAGAGTTTTCCTAAGTTTTTTCAAGCATGAATAAAACAAGAGAAAAATGCACAATAATGGAGAAAACCAATATGCAGTCTATAGAAGTAAATCACAAAGAAAGATAAAAATAACAAAAAGAAAGTGGTACCCTAATTTTTTTTTTTAAGGTTTGTTGTATACTCAACAAAAGCAAGGTATATTTCTATATCAAATTAATCATTTCTAAGATGAAGTCCTCTATGAAAAAGCATCATTAGAAGCCTATGATATGATCATATGCAAACCATGCATGTGGAAGCAACATGGTGTCTATGAGTCACATCTATAGAGTGTGAACTTGGACATCATAGATTAGCACTACCAAGTCCCTAAAGTCATTCAAAAGGTCAATGTTCAATTCATATATGCAAAGTAGTACTAGAAATCAATCATCTATTCTCAAATGTTCATTTTTCTAATGATCATATCACATGATAAGCATAAAATAGTGGTGCAAGAACAAGTCTCTTCTATCACACAACTTTCACAACAAAATTAGCATGTAGCACTCTACATTTTGGAAAATGTCAACATTGGGTAAAATCCTATGTTTAACCAAGTTTGACCAAAATCACTTCTATGTACGTTTAGTCAATTTTGGATTATGGACTAACATATGTGTTCTATGGCATTTTGTATATCTTTGATGAGTCATTTATGAATGTATGGGATGTTGTACATATTGATATCCCTAACATGCATTACATTTAAGGAGTTTGGGAATAGCCGAGAAGATAGGGTAATGTGATTATGCATTTAATCTTGTTGATGTTTTGGAGTTAATGGTTTAGCAAGGTTTAATTGATGTGTTTATGATTGCAAAGGTCCTCTTGAATTCTCTTGCCTAGACTAGTAGAGGCCTCAGGTGTATCATGGTCCTTAAGAGTGATTGAGAAGTCATGCAAATATTAATGAAAAGTGAGCATAGAGTAGCTTCAAAGTAAAAGAGTGGCACATGTAGTCTCATGGTGTCAAGGGCTACATAATGATTGTCACACACCTTACACCATGACCATTGTTTTTAATTGTGCTATTAAATATTATATGAAAAAGAAAAGTAAAATAAAAACTTAGGGCAAGATTATTTCTTTGAGTGAATTAAGCAAAGGATTTTAATACAGATCAACCTAGGATAAGTCACACCCTTAGGAAAATAAAAATAAAGTGAATAGATATTTTGTGGGTTTGATATCCATTGCATGGTGCACAAAGAACCCCTTTTGTTGAGCCAATAAAAGATGGCAATATATTGTTATTCCAACTAATTTGGCTATTTGTGTTATAGAAAGATTATTCATGGTTAAGGTTGGGTAGTTAATGCCATTGGTTGACCCATCCCTCCCATTTCACATCCTTATCTCTCATTGGTAATGGCCCTGCTTGTGATTTCTATAAATACCCTGTGTTTGAATGAAGAAAGGTCCTACCACTTCATTCAAATGCTTTCAACAAGAGAAATTTTATTGAGAGAGATAAATAAGAGTCATTTCCAAGGCTTAAAACCTTATGCAACTAACAATTTGTTGTGTTTATGGGTTGAGTTCACTTAGGAGTGATTTGGGCTTAAGAGATCTAGGTCATATGGTATGTTTGTGACATTATAAGTTGTTTGAAATTGGTCTTGATTGTGAATAAGTGTTACTATCTATTTATGTGATGTCCCTATGGGTTGTGCATTCTTTTTTTTTTATTGTGTCATTGTTACTAGATTTCCCTTATTGCTCTGACTTTATTTTCCTCTTTGAATTGCTTGTGTGTGGTTGTTAGACATAAGAAGGAAAATTTAGGAGTAAGTAAGGCGGATGATTGCATCTCATAGACTAAAAGAGTATTTATCTATATATGAGGATGCATATCCAATGATTCATCGAGAGTGGGATAACTAGGTATTTTAACAGGGATACCAACAATTGAGAGTGGGATAATCAATTTGTTGGATGTGAGTAAACAACATAGCACGATATTACCAGGGTCTATATGTGTTGTTGTTTGTATGTTCTTATGTTTTAGCATATTTTTTATCAGATTTGTTTGTTGACCTTTTTGTAAAAGTGAGTCTAGAGTCTTGCCTACTTACCATGTGCGGTCATCGAGTAAGAGGGAGAGATGGAAAATTGTGTCAAATCTGATTTATGACAAGGTTGCAACAATTTTATCATCGCTCTTATAAGAGACTTTAGGCAGCGCAGTGGGTTTCAAGGGAATGAAAGTTCCTTTGGAGAATTGGTTGGGAGGCAAATACATGCATCTACTATGTTTGTGAAAGAATACTCTAAAGCGGAGAAGCTTAGATAACTCATCAATATCTGGTGATCTTCTATGAACATGACCATGTTGTTATGTTGCTTAAATTCTATTATGAAATGCATATTAAATCATCCATAAAAAAATCCACATGATATTATTTCTAGCAAGGAGTGATCCATAAGGCCTCACATGTGGTAAGTAATAATCCTTCTACCTTCTCTTCAATACCACCTTAATATTTACCTGAGCTATATGATTGAGGGAATAATATAACTTTATCCCAACCCACTTTATATCATCCTAAACCTATTTTTCATCCATCCTCCATTTCTCAACTTGCTACTCTCGCTAACTACTACTACTTGAATTGAACTGGGACTGCTACCTAAACCGAGCTAATCGCATGAAACATTGATAAACCTAGTTGCTCGCTTAACACTGGGTTGCTCGCATGAACCTAGTCTACCCAAACAAACAAGTAGCAAATTATGTGTTAATATGGAAGTCGTATATGCACAACATGGGTTTCTTGATTGATGTTAATTGTCTAATGGTTTGATGGGAAAGTAAACCATAGGTTGAATACTATGAAAGTAAATGATGACTATGATGCATAATTGTACAAAATGAACTCTTAAAGGCAATGTTATATTTAGCATAAGTAGATTGTATGATTCTATTGTGTTTATAGGAAGGAGCTCTATGGAAAATCAACAAGATGCTTACAACATGCACTATAATATTTGTTGTTATGTTTATTTTATGTCAATTTTGGTATTCTCTGTCGATTTTCATGTGATGGAATATTGTGGATTGAAAAGCCTTTTAAATCTTATCTTAAGGATAAATGATCTTGGAAATGATAAGGAATGAACCTCCCTCAAAGCCCTATTGCATCTAACACCGAATCCACCTTAAAGTTATAATAAAAATTTTAAAAATAGATTCCTATAAAAAATTACAGTGGAAATTGATGAGAGACATGAGAAAATCGATTTTATAAAGAAATAGACTTGATGGGTTGGAAACTCGTATGAAAATTATTAATTTGGGAGGATATTCAATAAACTATTGATATATCATGTATGACCTTAATATTGAAATAAACCTAGAAACTTAGATATGGGTTGCTATGGTGAAAATCAATGGTAGAAGTAATCCACTGATTCCTTGTATTGGGAAGTAATTAGAACTTAGTGGAAGGTTACTAGTACTAAAGAAAAAAAAATTATGAGTTTTATGTTGTAAGTTGTGCCTCATGGGTCTGGGTGCTACACAACTTGTTTCAATTCTAAAAGAATACACTTAGGTGTTCAAGGACCCTATTAGCATTCCTTATATCATAAGGTCTAACATCATCTCCCTCACTCCAAGAACACAATTTCCCAATGGTTCAATCTATTGTAGATCATTACTAGAGTGACAATATCAAAAGACAAATTCAGGGGCTCTTTGACAAGGGGCACATCAATTCGAGTTCGTAACACTACAACAACCCGATTGTTCTTGAACCAAAGAAAAGATGAATTCTAGTGTGTGTCTGTGCATTGATTACATAGTGTTAATCAATATAACAATGAAGAATTAATATCCACTATTGTGCATCGATGGTCTTCTTTGATATTTTAAAGGGTGCCAAGTATTTTACCAAGATGGTTTGAAATTAGAGTGCCACCAAGTCCCTGTTGACCCTTGAAATATCTAGAAAACAACCTTCAAAGAAAGGGAAGCAATATACAATTAATTGGTGATGCCACAAAGACTCATCCATATGATCACAACATTCATGAGACTAATGGATGACAACCTTGAACCATTGACAGATCATTTATCTAGGGTATATCTCAATGATGTGTTTCTCTTATCACAAACCTTGGACTAAGAAGTTGAATCATATCAATCAAGTCTTATAGACTTTGCACCAACATAGATTGTACAAAATGTTCGCAAACCATGAGTCAAGTGAAGTATCTTGGTTATGAGGTGGATTGGAAAAGAGTTCATGTTAATCCAGAGATGATATAGGTTATTATAAACTAGCCTATTGTCTTGAGCATCACAAAACTTCACAACTTATTACACTTGGAAAACTTCCACAAAAGGTTCAAGTTGGAATTATCCCACATCGCATGGCCTCTAAAACAAGTCATCTAAGGCCAAAAATCATTTTTCAAGTGAACACAAGCATTGTAACATGATTTTGAATAAATGAGGTGATCAATGTCAATTCTCACTGTCCTAGATCTACGACGCCTTTTTGAGATTATAGTTGATGCACGAATATATACCATGGGATCAATTCTCATACAGTTTGCCCATATAGTAGAATATCACTATGAGATACTTAATTATGCCTTATGAAATTACTCTACTTATGCTCATGAGTTGTACACCATAGCTCAGGAAACATGACAATGGAAACATTATATCATAGGCAAAGAGGCAATGCCATGTTCTAATTATAAACCTCTTTTAGTTTATGCAATCTTAGAGTAAACTACAAAGTGAAAGACAACTTATGTGGATGAACTACCTACAAGAGTTTGACTTCATGGTCAAGCATAAGTGTGACGACAATAATCTTGTCATATAGAACTTAAGTCAACAACTTGTGTAGACTTTATTGACAAGTTTTTATACATGTGGTCATGATAAAAGTACTTGACCACAAGTTTACACACTTGATTATAACTTTTCTCCAATAAGGCACCACCTCTAAGCCAATGATTAGATCACATATAACTCCCTCTGTAATGACTAGATATACCACTTTGAGCAACACTATATTCCCTGAGGTGAACCACACCAAAAACTAATTTGGGACATGCAATACTCCAAGTAATCTAATCACTTTGGTGTCAAAAAAACTCATGGTTCTACATAAGTATTTATTTTTGCCTATCTTAAGACAACATTTTGAGCAACATATACATTCATGTGTTCCTTGTGATATTGCCAAACCTCCTAATAGGATGTTGGAGATATTACACACACCTAGGATTTTCTTTTTATTTTGTTTTCCTAATTTTATTTGGCTATGTTGAGGGTCCCTTAGTTTGAGATATTCTCCCCTCATTGAGAATATTCTAAAGGTGCCACATACCCTCCAATCAACTCTCAATTATTGTTCAGTTAGACTAGTTGAGTGAAGTGTTGCATGTCAACTTTGGTTTTATCACCAAGTGTTGTATGCTAACCTCGGGATCATCACTAGTAATGTGCACTTGTAATGGGATCGTCACCAGTAAGGCACATTCCACATGTGCGAATGATATTCTCCTCATTTCACTCTGGTTTGACTAGTTAATTGATGACCTCATGGCCAATTAACTAGGACTAGGTGGAAGTTGACTCCAACGACTGTTAGAGTGTGTCAGATCTCTCTAGAACACTCTTAATGCACATAAGTTGACCACTATGGCGAGTTAGTTGTGTGATATAGAGTATATCACTTGTATTGTATCATTTTTCTGATTCAATTAATAGAAATTCTTTCATTCTTTCCTCCATTTTTTGTCTTCTCTTCACACCATTTGCAAGTTGTGTACGTTTGATTGTTAGAGAGATATTCTGTGCAGGTATCTCAAAAAATATTCATGGTATCAAAGCCCATAGGCCTCTATCAAGGATCATCATCAACACTCTTTTGAAGGTACCGAAGACGGAACAAAGCATCAGTAAAGATGGAATTTCCCGCATCTTCCAGTCTAACGCCATACAACTATTTCGAATGGAAGACAAGAATTATACTCCATCTCAAGGGTAAAGGCTTGTACTCGATAGTCATGACAACAGAAGAAAAACCCACCTCATCATTGGAAAAATCCAAGTACCTAAATTGCATGGACGAGGCTCATGGTCTCTTATGCATGACTATTTCTCTCAACCTATGGTTTCACATCGATGCATGCAAGACACCAAATGAGATCTGGACCAACTTGGAAGGACTCTTTGGCAAGCAGGATGAAATGATGGGCCATTTGATCGAAGTAGAACTAAACTCCTTGGATCCAAAGAACTTTGACAATCTCCAAGATTTCTTCACCAAATTTAAATCTCTCCTTCGTGAATTGAAAGAATGTGGCATCGACAATTTAATCCAAACAGGAAAAAAAACTAGTTCTTGCTATCATGGAAAAACTTGGACCATAATTTAGTGTATTTGTCTCTGCATTTCATTCTACCAGATTCACCGCATGAGCAACCTGGACCATGCCTTCATTGTCACATTCTAAGGAGGCTTTGACATAGGAGCAGGATAAGCTCATTCAAATGGGTATAATCAAGGGCCCAAAGGCACATGCACTTGTTGTGCATGATGGCAGCAGCTCTCAAAATCCTAAATCCAAAAGGAAAGGCAAAGAAAAGGCGCATGCAAATACAAAGAAGGAAGGTTACTCCAAACCCTTCAATGATTCCTCGGGTTCCAAAGGTGGAAAAAGAAAGCAAAGGAAGAAGTGTGGTTACTACAATCACGGGAACCATCCAGAATCATCATGCATGAAGAAGCAGATTGATCAATTGGCTCAAATTCTTCAGAAAAACAATCTTGGGGACTTCATTCCTGAGGCTTCCAAGAAGAAGTAAGAATATCAAGCCCCTAAGAAAGGTAATCCTCATGCATTAGTTGTTGTACATTCTTCTCCTGATGCTTGGATTGTAGATTCAGGCGCTTCCCATCATATGGAAAACACAAAGGATATTCTACCGTATGTAACTGCATGCACGTGAACTCATATCCTCATAGGAGATGACTCTCCAGTCGAGGTCACCAGAAAAGGAAGAGTGGAACTAGATCATGGAAGCTTTGAGAACTTTCTCCATGTTCCTCAAATTTCCATGGATCTTCTCTCAACGTACCATATTACACACACATGCTCATGAAAAAAAGGTGAATTTCACACTAGAATCCGTGTCCATTTTCGACATGTAAGATAACTCCAAAATTGTTGTCGTGGAGGTAAATCATAAATCTTGGTTATACACTTTTACTACATACGCACGCTGATGACAGTAGTAGATTATGGAATGAGAGGTTTGGTCACCTGAACTCCAGGTACATGCAACAACTTAGAAAGAAGGGGATGGTCACCAAGTTACCCGATATCCACTTTTCTGAAGGGGTTTGTGAAGGATGTGTCCTTGGAAAGCATCCTCAAGAGAAGTTTGAAAAAGGGAAAGCTCACAGAGCCTCCTCTCCATTGGATCTTATTCATAGTGATCTCATGAGTCCATTCCCACATCCATCCATTGGTAAGGCAAGGTACGTGATTACTTTTTGGATGATTACTCATGTTATACTTGGTTATTTTTTCTCAGACAGAAGTCAGAGGTCTTTGAGCACCTAAAAGAGTTCAAGGCACTTGTTGAGACTCAATCAAGGAGAAAGATCAAATCCCTCCGTACAGATAATCAGGGGGAGTATGTCAACAAATATGTTCATAATATTTGTCTTGAGGCCGAGATACAGTTGCAACACATAGTGCCACACACTCCACAGCAAAACAGGGTTGTTGAGAGGAAGAACAGGTCTCTCAATGAGATGGCCTCTTGCATGATACATGCAAGGTCACTTCCTCAGAAGCTTTGGGATGAGGCACTTAACTGTGCCAACTAGATCCAAAACAGATCCCCTCACAAATCTGTCAAGGATCAGACTTCTTTCAAGGCTTGGAGCGGCAACAAACTGGAAGTCAACCATTTCCATATCTTTGGATCACAAGCATGGGCTTGCATTCCTTCTGAGAAGACAAAAGCACTAGATACAAAGAGTATTGCACGTGTTTTTTTTTGGCTACCCAGACGGTGTGAAAGGATACATACTTATTGATCCATCTACATACCATCTCATCATTGAACGCACTGTTCAATTTGAGGAAAGTCTCTCGCATGCTCTGCAGGAGATGCATGCAGATACTCTCTTCCTTCCACCAGTGCGAGATGATGAGTCTGCACATTCATACTCCACTTCATATTTGAGTTCTAATACATAATCAGAGGATTCAAAGCATTCAAATGCATAGTCAGAGTATTCAGATGCAGATTCAATACACGCAGATGAGGATCCAAATCATATGCCCAAGTGGGCACAGTCCACACTTCATGATGCATGAAACCTTGTTGGGGATCCAGTGGATCCAAGGAGGACCAGATCTCAGTATGAGTATCCTCCTCATGTACTCACTGCCATTAAACCCACGATGCCTCCACATTTTTATATGTTTCAATCTTAAGACCCGCAAACCTACAGAGAGGCTGCAGGGAACCCCTTCTGGGAAGAAATCATGCAGGAGGAGTACAACTCTCTCCTCGAGAACCAGACTTGGGATATGGTTCCACTTCCTTCAGACAGGAAGCTTGTTAGATGCAGATGGGTCTACAGGACCAAAAAGGTAGTGGATGGACAGGTGAGCATACACAAGGAAAGATTGGTTTCCAAGGTATTTCAATAGATCCATAGGATCGACTATGATGAGAATTTTTCTCCAGTAGCAAAGTTGGATTCTATCAGGTTGGCCCTTTCCATTGGAACAACCATGGGATGGAAAGTACATCATATGGACGTGAAGAATGTTTTTATTCATGGGGATCTCTCAAAGGATATTTATATGGAGCAACCACCTAGATTCCTATAGAATTCATCTTTAGTGTGTCGACTCAAAAATTCGTTGTATGGCCTCAAGCAGGATCCTAGAGCATGGTACGCAAAGATGGACTCATTGCTCTCCAAGAATTTTGTCAGGTGCAAATCCAATCCAAATGTCTACATGTTTAGGACCACTGAGTCACTTCTGATCCTAGTTCTGTATGTGGATGATCTTTTGATCACCAACAACTCAGTTTCAATGATTGCATCGGTTAAGGGCATTCTTCATGACAGGTTTTCGATGATGGACATGGGTCCACTCCATTTATTTCTTGGTCTTGAGATCAACCAAGATGCATCAAGTATCAAGCTATCTCATGCCAAGTATGCTCGGGATCTCTTGGAGAGATTCCACATGATAGACTACAAGTATACACCTACACCTTTCTTATCTGGGGTTAGACTTGAGGATGGTCGAGATACATCAATGGTGGAAAACACCTTGTATCGATAGCTTGTGGGGAGCCTTATGTATCTCACCCACACTCGACCATATCTATCATATGTAGTATGGGTAGTCTCCAGGTACATGCAGGAGTCGCATGCGTTACACTGGAAGGCTGCCAAGCACATCCTCAGACACGTTCAGGGCACTATCAATTATGGGATCCACTATGCATCANCCCACACTCGACCATATCTATCATATGTAGTATGGGTAGTCTCCAGGTACATGCAGGAGTCGCATGCGTTACACTGGAAGGCTGCCAAGCACATCCTCAGACACGTTCAGGGCACTATCAATTATGGGATCCACTATGCATCAAATTTCAAATTGGATCTCATAGGCTTCACTGATTTTGATTGGGTTGGCGATGGCATTGATCACAAGTCCACATCTAGATACACTCTCAGTTTTGATTAAGGTCCTATCTATTGGTCGAGCAAGAAGCAGTCTATTATTTCTCTATCTTCAGCCGAGGTCGAGTACAGAGGAGTAATTAACATTATCATCCAGGCATTGTGGCTACAAAACTTCCTTACAAAGTTGGGCATCTAGTTCCATAGATCCGTTGTCATTTGGTGTAACAACCAGAGTGCTCTCAAGTTTTGTAGAGACCCAGTGCAACGACAGCAGACAAAGCATATCGAGATCCATATGCACGACATCAAAGATCTAGTCCACGAGAGGATCATCGACCTACAGTTATGTCCTTCCTCTAAACAAACTGTTGACATCTTCACCAAGACTTTCACTGAGTAGAAGTTTCACTCTCTGCACGATCGTCTTGGAGTGAAGGACATAGTTGCCTAGCAATTGTCTTCTTCTTCTTTTNTATGTATGTATGTATGTATGTATGTATGTATATCCAAGCACATTAAAAATACCTTTGTTTTTTCTTGTAGCATTAAAATGTTCATCCCTTTCTCCTTTATCAAGACTTTCAAGGGTAACATCAATTGTCATTGAATGAGCTTGTTGAGGTTTAGGATGATGATGAAGATCTCTGTTATATTCGATCTTAGCTATTAGTCCATTAGGGAAGAATAGTGTTCTCTTTTTCATTTCACAATATGAGTGTGCGCATTTGTAAGAATGATGAATATATTTACTTTTTTCAACTAACTTTTTTTTAGTACTTCCTCCAATTATATACATCTTCTTGAGATGCCATTGTTAATGGAAAAGTTATATCTTCACAAACTTTATTCAATGAATCATTCTTAGGAGTTGATGGTTGATCTCACAAATATTGTTTTACTGATAAAGTATCACTTCTGGATGACTCTTCATGTTCAATGGAAATTCCATATGCCTATCACATTACTTAAAAATAAATAACAGAAAATTAAAAATAGATAGAAAATTAAATGCACATATTGGTATTTTATAAATAATCTATCGTTGAGAAAATAAATCCAATCCAAATATGTGTGAGATTAACATCAAAAGTGTTGCATGGTCATGTGTTTTGTTGACGAAAAACTATACATTTCATGATAATAATTAATGGTAAATGGTAACCAAATATTAATCCATTGCATTGCTCACATCCACAAAAACTTCCATTTATTTAGGGAACTTAAGGCTGCCTCAAGGGATGTTGGAGATATTACACACACCTAGGATTCTCCTTTCATTTTATTTTCCTATGTTTATTTGGCTATGTTGAGGGTCCCTTAGTATGAGATATTCTCCCCTCATTGAGAATATTCTTCCCTAGACAAGGGTGCCACATACCCTCCAGCCAACTCTCAGTTATAGTTCAGTTAGACTAGTTGAGTGAAATGTTGCATGTCAACTTTGGTTTTGTCACCAAGTGTTGCATGGAAACCTTGAGATCGTCACCAGTAATGTGCACTTGCATTGGGATAATCACCAGTAAGGCACATTCCATATGTGTGAGTGATCTCCTCCTCATTTCACTTTGGTTTGGATATTTAACTGACGACCACATGGCCAATTAACTAGGACTAGGTAGTAGTTGACTCCAGTGATTGTCAATGTGTGTTAGATATCTCTAGAAAAATCCTAACGCACATTATTTTACTATTATGGTGAGTTAGTTGTGTGATACAAAGTATATCACTTGTATTGTATCATTTCTCTCATTTGGTTGATAGAAATTCTTTCATTCTTTCCTCCATTTTTGTCTTCTCTTCACACCATTTGCAAGTTGTGT
>SNQJ01S0037797.1:53746-72262 GCA_010110895.2 Picea sitchensis
CCAACGGAAATTGCCGATGGCCGATGGTCAGGTTGGAAAATTTGGCAAAGTGTTTTGTTCGCCAATAGCAATCGCCGACGACTGATGGTCAGGTTGACCGTTTTAGCAAAGGTGTTCGCCCGGCAAGAGGAATCGTCGATTGTCGACGACCGATGATCGAGTCGGCCAATTCGGCAAGGTGTTTGGGTCGTCCATGGGAAACTATCGATCATTGATGAAGAAAATAGGAGGATGACGTTCTTAGAAAAATAGGTGTGCTCGTTTCACCATAGACAATATAGCAATATTGTCACCCAACCATAGGTCGAAGCCATCCCCGAGCACCTTAACCTTGACAGAGAGAATAATTATAGAAGCAAACCCTAGACCCAATAGCCAACCCAGGGAGAGTACCACTCTCCAGAGCTAGCGTACCAAGCAGAAATTCCAAACCATAACCAAGAGAAAGTCCAAGCCCAAAACCGAAAATAAAAGTTGCAGTGGCTACAGTTGCAGCTACTCTCCAAACTTGCGCACTTACTAAATTTCTACAGTTGCGAGCTATGTGAGTCCAAATGAGCTCTGGCATCCTATATTTATACTACTCTTCCTTAGTTGTCTGGGCTGACATCTCTTTTTGAAGGCTAAAAACTCAATATTAATTATTTTCTTTAGCCGACTTGTCCTCTAGGGTTATGTCCAATGCTTTAGGGTTTCTTCTTGATTCCCGAAATATTCTAGTCTTGTCAAGGTTACACGTGGAGGATTAATACCTCCCGCAACTACCATAATATCAACACTCCCTCCTAGCTAGGGAGGTATTAAAGGTAATGGTCTTGAGCACAAACATGCCATTCAACCGATAGCATCATCATAGCCATGCAAGCTATCTCATGATCCAATCACGAGCACCATCATCACTATCAATATCATCTGATAGCATCAACTACGTCATCTCTCGAAGCCATACTCCAACTGAGTAATCAGGCATGATGTTGAATAAGTTACTCACTCCATAGAGTGATACAAGAATCATTCTTCTCATCTGGACATGTGTCCAAGAAGAATAATTGTTCTGGACCATTTTCCATAGGAAGAATGTTTGTCCACCAGTAATCAGTCCTGCCTAGACCATTCTCCGTCTGGAGAATGTTTGTCCACAAGCACACTGATTATCCATGTAGCTGAAAATCATCTCCAACACTAGTGATAGTCTCCATGGCAATCAGAACAATGTCATCCAATAGAACACAACTGTGGCTATTCATAGTAGTATACAACTACTATCCAGTGGTACACAACCACACCAAGTAGCACACGACTACTAACCAGTGACACATAGTCACAACCAGTGGAACACATCCACCACAATAGCATACAACTATTGTCCAAAGACATACAGTCTCCACAACAATCATATCATCTGATATCAACCTGCATAAAACAATATCATGATATAAACTGAGTCAACTGAGCCATTCTTCCACTCACATCTATGAGATCTAGAAGAGCATCTGCCCTTAGAAAGTAAAACATCAACTATGGGCTATTTGGACTATTCTTCTTAAGCATAGAAGAATAAGTGTCCCTGATTTCTAAGCCTGGACCATTCACCTAATTGGGCCATTCCTTCGGCACTAATCATAGTACAACCTGGAGAGAATGAGCCTGCCCTAGGGAATGTTTGTCCCCGATTGTTGAACCTGGACCATTCACCTAACTGGGCCATTCCTCCAGCACTAATCATAGTGCAACCTGGAGAGAATGAGTCTGCCCTAGGGAATGATTGTCCGAACCATTTCCTAAGGAAATGACTATCCTGCACCAACCTCCAAAACGGACCATTCTTCGACATTGCTCACAACTGTGAACTTCGAAAGAATGACTGCCTGGCAAGGCAGACCATTCTACTTGACCACTTCTCAGAGTGACTGCCAAGAAGAATGACTGTCCTAGACCATTCCCCCACACGGGACACAAGGGAAATCGCTTTCTATGGTACATCAACAATCTATCGAACCATTTTCATTACGAAAATGAATCTCCGATCTGGACCATTTTCCGAACTGGAAAATGCCTGTCTATCATAAATCTCAAAACACTTTTTGAGCTGGAAAGGAACTGCCTATCCTAGACCCTTTTCCGAACTGGAAAATGGTTGTCCATGAATCAATAACATACCAGTGCTCCCTCCCAACCTAGGTGTAATCACTTCCTTTTCCAATAAGGAAGTCGTCTCCACGAGCCCCAGCTTGTCTCTTAAATACACAGACTTTTCATCTTTGAACAAAGGCTTTATCAAAATATATGTTATTTGCTCGTCGATGGAGATATACTAGAGAAACACTTCTTTCTTTTGGACTTTATCACAGAGAATATAATGCTTGATCTTAATGTACTTTGGTCTTGTCATGGAACATTGGTTTTCTCTGGAGGCTTCACATAGCTCTGATCATTACAATATATTATGGTCGAATTCAACACATGTGTTTACTGCTAGCTCATGACATTGTGGCAAGTCTCAAACTTAAACATATCCAAGTAGCACTTCTTCTGTCATCATGAGAGTTTGCCATGGATTAGCAATCCATCATCCCGGACTTCTGAGTAACCATTCTAATACACTATTTTTGTCATAGAAGGTTTTTACCATGCTTCTGCTGTATATGAGATACTCCGCATCAAATTGCTTGAATCCATACAAGGTCTTCTTCCATTTGCATCCATGGGTCTCTTTCTGGTATAAGCTTCTTTCTCAATTTTCTTTATTGGGAAGAACAATCTTTTACATGTAAATTTCAATCCAGGGATACTACAAGAGGTATATCTGGTCTTTTACATGTAAATTGTCGTCATAGCCTTCTCCCTCCTTCTGGAAGAACCTCTAGTTCTGAATATCGCAATGCTTCCATTCCTAAGTCTTTTTCACATTTTTTTACATACATTGTTCTTCATCACAACTTCCATTTCTTCTGGTTGATTTCTTCTAGTGGGTTCAAACCGAGCTGGTAGTCATAAGATTTTCGGTATAATAACGGGTTGTTCTGGCTTTTCTTTCTTTCTTGGAATCTTCATGTTCTTCCTCATGTTCCTCTTTTAGCTTTTGGGTTCATGGAGTCTTCTATAGATTCCATGCCCTTCCTTCCTGAAGATTCCAACTTCTTTCTTTCATCATAGGAACATGGATGTAGATGGACAACCAAGGATACTTAAGACTTCTTTTCGAAGAAGACTTCTTCTAGAGTCAAATTGAACACATGTTGCTTACCATGGTTGCTACTTTCAATGGGAACATGGACAGATACTTCATAATCCTCAATGGATCATATCATTTAGGATTAGCTCCCTCCTAATCCTTGCTTCATGCATGAATGCATGCTCTTCTTTTGGAAATCTGTAATCAGCTCCCTCTGTCTAAGAGAGTCCACACTTCCATCTGCATCCTTATTTCCTTTTCCAAAGTGTCACAAGTCTTTTTCTAATTTCCTCTTGATTGCTAACTTATTTCTGTTTTGACTTCTTCTGGGTTTCTTCAGGTTTGATTCTGATTTCGGCTTATCTGGCAGTTGTTACTTATATAATAGCTTCCACAGGAATTGTTACCAAAGATTGCCAATGTACTTCATCTTTTCATCTGTATTGCTTGACTTGTAGTCATCGTGATAGCAATCTTTATCTTTTATTCTTCCATAGGTATTGTTTCACTTGAACATCTTATCTTCTAAGAAATAGATAGACATGATATGTATAGGAACTATGTAAACATGGTATGTACAAGAACTTTGAAGAATATTGTAACCTTGACTTAGAAGAAGAAGTATGTTTTATCCTACTTGGCCTTCTTTGAGGGTTCCCTTTCTTCGACAACTGATGCTTTGTCTGTTTCCTTCCTTTTCTTTAACTCGAGACAGTGGTTCCTGTAGTGACCATATTTTCGACAGTTGAAGCATTGTATTTTTGACATATCCTTTTCTTGATTTGGTTTCTTCCTCAAGCCAAACTTTTTCTTATTCCTGAAATTCTTGAACTTTGTTGTGAAGGCTTGATCTTCATGTTTATTTTGGGATTTTTCTTTTGCGTTAATCCTTGATTCTTGTGCATAGCAAGTCCAAAGTTCTTCAAATGTGGGATACTCCTTTCTTGTGTTCATGCTTGCGGAAAATACATCCCATGTCTTGGGAAGGCCATTGAGTACTATATTTACCAGTTCCTTTTCTGAAATGATTTCTTCAATAGCTTGTAGTTGATCTCTTAACTGAGAGATTCTTACAAAGTATGATGTTATGCTATCATCATCATTCATTTTCATGTCACGGAGCTCATTCTTCAGACTCATTACTTGTCCAATGTTTCTGACTGAGAAGAGATTAGTTAGGGCATTGTACATCTTCTTAGATGAGTCAAGATGAGAGATGTAGGGTATCAAGTGGTCTTTTACAGAGTCCACTATGATACTCATAGCATTGATGTCATTGTCCTTGAACTTCTCCATAACTACAACGTTCTGAGGCTCCTTCTCTTTTCCTTCTTCAAACTGTGGTTCCACGATCTTTCCTTTCACGATATCCAATACTTTATTCTTGGCAAGGATGAGGTCAATCCTTGTCTTCCATGCTCTAAAGTTAGAAGCCCCTTCTAACTTGTTTTCTGACTTCATAGAGTAAGTCATAACTGCTTTGACTTGGTCAACCTTTGACTTTGACCAAAAAATCAAACTTGACGTCTTGACTTGCTGAGAATATCAGGAGGTGCACTAGGCTAGGACACACTAGGCTATCTAGGAATTAGGTCAAGCTCTTCACTTAAGGTGCCTTAACAAGAAAGTAGTTTTGTTGTTGCAACAAAACTTTGACTGCAACTGCAACTGTAACTGAGCAAATCCTCCCAATCTATCTTCCGGCGGTTAGACTGTCCGAAGATAGTGTGGGCCCATAACCTGTTAGAAAAATAGGTGTGCTCGTTTCACCATAGACAATATAGCAATATTGTCACCCAACCATAGGCCGAAGCCACCCCCAAGCACCTTAACCTTGACAAAGAGAATAATTTCGGAAGCAAACCCTAGACCCAATAGCCAACCAAGGTAGCGTACCACTCTCCAGAGCTAGCGTATCAAGTACAAAGTCCAAACCATAACTAAGAGAAAGTCCAAGCCCAAAACCGAAAATACAAGTTGCAGTAGCTGCAGCTGCAACTACTCTCTAAACTTGCGCACTTACTAAATTTCTGCAGTTGCGAGCTGGGTGTGTCCAAATGAGCTCTGGCATCCTGTATTTATATTGCTCTTCCTTAGCTGTCTGGGGCGACTTCTCTTTCTGGAGGCTAAAAAATCAATATTAATTATTTTCTTTAGCTGACTTGTCTTCTAGGGTTATGTCCAATGCTTTAGGGTTTCTTCTTGCTTCCCAGAATATTCTAGTCTTGTCAAGGTTACACGTGGAGGTTTAATACCTCCCGCAGCTACCATAATATCAACAGACTTGTCATGCCACGTCAGCATCCACGTGTTATTCCACGTCGGCCAAGTTGACACCTCAGGTTAACATTTCATGCCATGTCAACATCCACGTGTCAGGCCACATCAGTAGTTGTCGCGTCAGCTTAATTGCCACGTCAATTAAAAATGGACGATGATCGATGGTCGAATCGATCGATTTAGCGATGTATTGCAAATCGGTTGCCAAAGGAAGGGGTTGATGGTCGACAGTCGGGTCAACAACTTTTGCAGGGTATTGCATACGCCCAAAGGAAAACTCCAATTGTTGATCGTCGATAGAGTTCATATCAACAGATGGGATTTCCCCTAATTTCGAGAACGGCTCAGATTAAAAGGTTGTTGTTGTTAAATTTTGATGATAGCTCAAGCACATGTAGTTTCTTTTCAATTTAGCATGAACTTGAACCATAAACAATGCAACTACACTAGTCGCAGTAACCAAGATCACAAGAAGAATAACCATGCATAAGAACACAAGACGTTATCTTGGGAAAAACCAACTCAATCAAGGGAAAAACCCAGCAATCCTTTGCTATAGAGTCAAGAGAAGATCACTCTTTCACCACAAACCCTAGTGCACACAAGAGGGTGCTCTATGACCAAGAAAGCTAGCGCCTAAGAGAAGTGCACACTAAATTTCAAACCTCCACAATGAGTTATGTGAGAATATGAGATACGATCCACAATGGTGATGTATCTCTCCTATAAATACATGACCTAGCACATCAAATGGATGTGTCTATTGGCACAATAGCGACTTGTACAACTAAATAATACAATTAATCTTTGACACAATATTAATTATCTTTACATGGTGGGGCCGACTTGTACCCTTTACAATACAAATTAGGGTTTTACCAAAGTCTTACTCTTTGACAATATAGCAAGGGATCTCATACATCCTCTAATGCTCTGCCACTAGGGACACGTCCACCTGTGCTCAACCACAGGGACGTCACTCTCAACAAATCAACTCAACTAAGTCCATAGGATTACTATCTGGAGAGCCATCTCAAGTCAACTCAACTAAGTCCATAGAAGTCCGACAAGAGACCATCTCAAGTCATCTCAACTCAATGCAGAGGAGCACGACAAGAGACCACACACGTCATCTCAACTCAGTCCAGAGGAGTATGACTCACCCATCACATGGGCGTTCTCACAGATCGTCTCAACTCAGTCCAGAGGAGAACGACCTGGAGAATGTCTCATGAAGCTGCAATCATCAACACTCCCTCTTAGCTAGGGAGGCATTCTCCACCAGGCCAAGTCTCTCACGGAAGTACTCGAATTTCATCCTGGCAAGCAATTTGGTGAAGACATCTACAACATGCTCATGTGTAGAAAGGTACTACATGTGTACTACTTTCCTCTGCACCATATCTTTGATGTAATGGTATTTGATCTCAATGTGTTTCGATTTATCATGAAACACAAGATTCTTTGAGAGCTTCACACAGCTCTGGTTATCGCAATGGATAATGGTGGAATCTATCTCATGTCCAAATAATTCTGCAAGAAGCTTGCTAAGCCACACTTCTTCGCGGACTACCACACATAGTGCAATGTACTTTGCTTCTGCGATACTCAAAGCCACAGAAGTTTGTTTCCTGCTGCACCAGGAAACCATGGCAGATCCCAAAGTAAAACAACAACCATAGGTGCTCTTTCGATCCACTGCACTCCCTTCCCAATTTGCATCGGCATATCCCTGCAATCTCATGTCTACACCGGAGGCATATCTCAGTCCATAACCAACTGTGCCTCGTAAATATCTCAACACATGCTTTGCTTCTATCCAGTGTGTCTATCTCGGTTGACTCATAAACTGGTTGAGTACACTCACTGCATAGCATATATCAGGTCTGGTGTTAACCAGATAGATCAATGATCCAATTAGTTGTCTATAAAGATGTGGATCAATCTCGCCTAAATCAGAAGACTCGCTTAGTTTCTTCAGATTCATCACCATCGATGTAGGCATGGATTTGCAGTCTGTCATCTTGAATTTCTTCAATATCTCCACTGTGTATTTCCCTTGACACAGGAATATCTCATCAGTTCTCTGCCACACTTCTAGTCCCAAGAAGTAGTGCATCATACCAAGGTCCTTCATCTCGAATTCAAAAGCCAATGCGCGCTTGCATTCAACAATAAGGCTTTCTGAACCAGTGAGGAATAATTCATCAACATATAGGACCAAAATTAGGCACTCATCACCAACAATGTTGTAGTAAAGGTTTGGATCAACAACACTCTTGTAGAAGCCCAAACTCATCAAGTATCCATCAATCTTTTCATACCATGCACGAGGTTCCTGCTTTAGTCAATACAGGGCTTTCTTCAACCTGCACACATGAGACTCCTTCTCATGTATCATGAATCCATCTGGTTGTTTGATGTAAACTTCTTCCTCAATCTCTCCATTGAGAAAGGTTGTCTTCACATCCATTTGATGTAGTCTCCAACCCATGGATGCGGCAAGAGAAATAATCGTACGGATGGAAGTGTATAAGGCAACAGGAGCAAATGTCTCCTCATAATCTATTCCCTCCACCTGAGAGAATCGTCTAGCCACAAATCTTGCTTTGTACTTCTTGACACTTCCATCAGTTGCATGTTTGATATTATAGATCCACTTGGAAGTCACTACAGACTTCCCTTTCGGTCCTGGAACAATATCCCACACATCATTCTTCATGATGGACTGATACTCTTCGGTTATGGTATCTTGCCAAACCTGCTAACCTGTTGCTTCTCCATGACAAGAAGACTCAGTATCAATGATGTGGCTCATAGCTAAAACATAGCTCAAAAATATTTGTGGTCTCTTGCTCTCTCGTAATGTACCACGAGGAGTTGCATGTCCCTCTGCCTCCTACAGAGTCTGTCGAGCCCATGCAGACCTCTTTTGGCCTACTGCAATGTCTCTGGGAACATCAACTGGATCAACTCGATCAATAACTGTCTCCCTCTGAACTGTTGAAGGGGGAGAGGGTACTGTCTCTTCCTTCTTCTCGTTGTCAATCTCCATCTGCGATTCTCTAGATCTTCGAAAGGCTATCTCTTCCTCAAAGGTGACATCTCTGCTAACCTCGATTTGTCTCTGACCACGGATGTAGATCCAATATGCCTTTGAAGATTCATTGTACCCCACGAATGTACCCTTTCTTCCTAAAGGGTCTAGCTTGGTCCTTTTTTCCTTGGGTACATGAATGCATACTGGACACCCAAATATCCTAAAGTGTCCAACCTCAGGCTTCACTCCAACAAAAGCTTCTTCGGGAGTCATGTTCTTCAAAGTCTTATGAGGACTCATGTTCTGAATGTACACAGCTGTCATGGATGCCTCTACCCACAAAATCATAGGTAGATTATGATCATGTATCATTGCTTTGGTTGCCTCAACAATGGATCTGTTCTTCCTCTCTGCAACCCCATTCTACTGAGGGTTATAAGGAACGATGTACTCCCTCTTGATCCCTGCCTCAATACAGAAATCACTGAAATCCCTGGAGGTGTACTCTCCTCCATTGTCTAATCTCAGCACCTTGATCTTCCTCCCGGTCAGGTTCTCAACCTGAGCTCTAAACTCTTGAAATCTCGCAAGGACTCCATCCTTGGTTTTCAAGAAGTAGATCCACGTCTTCCGAGAGTGATCATCGATGAAGAGCACATAGTACAAATATTCGTTCAAGGAAGCAACAGTCATGGGCCCACAAACATCTGTATGTATCAAGTCCAAGATCCCCTTGGATCTACTGTCACTGCTCGAAAAGGACCCCTTGACATTCTTGCCAAGAGCACAACCTCTGCAAACGCCATCATGCTCAATATGTATCTTTGGAAGGCATGTCACCATCTTCCCCAGAGTGGGAATGGCTCTATAATGTAAATGAGCAAGTCTCCTATGCCATAGCTCGCTCAAGTTGATAGTATCATGTAACAAGACCTAGACCGGTCGGACAGTCAATCTGTACAAACTGTTTTCTCGAACACCAATCACCCAGGCAGAATCCATGTGTGAGTTCTTGTGCCATGCAAGAACTTTTCCTTCAGAGAAAGTAACCTTGTAGCATTTATCTTCTAAGGCAGAAATAGAGACAAGGTTCCTTTTCATCCAAGGTACATATAGTACCTCACTTAATTGAAGTGGTATGTCAGAATCTAGTTGGAAAGTAGAAGATCCAACTCCCTTCACAGTATATTTGGCATTATCACAAAGTACAACATGCAGACGAGACTCTTTCTCTACAAGATCGGTCCAGTCATGTGTCTGGAAGCACCACTGTCCAACAGAGTCATTGAGGGCATATACCAAACAAAAACCCCAAACCCTACCAGAAAACAGGACAATTATCCAATAGGAAGTCCCCTTGATCCAAAATATGCAATGCTAGACAAGAAGCAACAAGACCCTGCATAAATAGCCTCCCCTCATCCCCCCTCATGCTCTTCATGAGACATAACCATGTATTCCCCATTCCAGTTGTTCATTAGCAGGCAGAGCTTGAAGCCAAGTACCTTAACTTCTTCAATGAAGAGCATGTTAGAATGCAAACTAGCCATGACCATCCAAACAATGGCCCAACAATCATCCCCAAAAGGCCCCATAACATTCCAGGTCGAGAGTTTCAGCTTCATGGGCAACCCAAATCAAGTCTGTGCTCAAGTACTACAATAGTGGTTTTTTAGGGAATTGTGTCATTTCGATGTTCACATAGTGGAACTTGGGTTTGTTACATTTTCAAATTTTTAGCTGCACATTCATGGCATTTTGTGTTTCAATATATCTACTGTGAATCTTAGATTATGCTACTCCAAACGTGGAGTTCACTCATACATGTAGATCCTGATCATCCAATTTCTCGACATCTCCTGTTTTCTTGAGACTTTGTTTTGCATTTTCCTGTGAACGAAGATCATACCATGTTTTTCAAACTTACAGCTTTTCAAAACATTGTTTATACATCTTTTTAGATTTCTGGAAAAACTAGTCCTGGTATCCATCATCAGGGAAGAATTAAGATAATGCCTAGTGAGAAAAGCACAAGCAGAAATTACAAAGAAAATATATAATAGATAGATATTAGAGATATCTAGACTATTTTATATGGGATTTCGGCTTGTTGATATTAGATCCCAAATATGTTACAAATTGCATTTGGTCAAGCAGGTCAGAAACCAATAACAGCTCTGCAATTCAAATGGTAAAAGCAACAAACTGCCTTCCATAAAACTCAGTAATAAGAAACAAAAACATATCTGCAAATTAAAATTTGCAACTGCCAATATGGATATAATCCTTTTTGGCAAATGATGCATCCTGAGATAATAGTTTCTGCAAAAATGACTTAAAACTCCAAGTATTTGAGGTTCCAATTCAAAAAAAAATACATTAGTGATTAGTCCTCTGGGTTAAAACATATTTGACCTTTATCATGACAAGTTTATGGTCTAAATATTATGAACTGACAAAACACTCCTTCAAACCATGAAATATGCAATTCATGCAAATTACAGCACCAATATAACATTATTTCTAGTAATGCTTCATATGTTTATCTAATAGACATGTGGCATACCTGAAGTTCCCAGTAACTTATGGCGAACACAGGTTTCAATACCTAGCTCCAATAATAGCATAAGAAGCATGGCAGCAGTCATATGAGCAGAAACATGAAGAAACCCAATCACAACCCTTCGTTTCCGAGATACTTTGACAGGAACGAAGAGAATTGATATCAGTAACAGCACCAGCACTCCTACCAATGACACGTACGAGTGTTCTAACATGTACACAAATACATGCCACAAAGTCCCAAAGAATTGCTGAATGTGTCCATGCCAAGGGTCATCCTGCAAAATGTGATCCAGCTCACACTGAAATATGCTAAGTTAATATTGCAATTACGATGCTTCCGAAACAAATCCATCCATTATTATCTACTATCTGAAATAAAGAAAGTCATCCGCATGGGCATTAAATTATTAGTTTGAAGTTTATATTATTAGAAACACTTTATGAAAAGAACAAATGAGAAAACGAAATGAAATTATACTAATGACCACCGATGACCAAAATAGGTCAATGGGACTGGAGAGTACAACTTGCCAAAACGGGTCATAGGGGGAGTACAAAAGTCATTTCCAAGAGTACAAAAGAAAACCTAGAGATAGAAGAAGAAGAAGATAAACCTTGCTTAATGTAGGGAGCCACTTACAAATACAATCTCAAGGTAGTAGAGGAATAGACTGAAAATTATAAACACAGCGAGGTTAACCAAACAAACAAATTATAGACAATAAAACCTGCAACTGAAAGGAATTGCCCCATTCACAATGCCCTAGGCTAATACAGTGGTCCACTAATAACAAAGTTTAGTTCCGTATGTATGAAGGATATAATAAAGAAGAATCAAACAATACAAAAGAGGCATATAACCTAAAAGTTAACTAAAGATATTAATTAACCAAGATCTGTATTTTCCTTGTGATAAGCCTGAAGATTTGTTCATTTAAAATCAGTCATTGAAAATTGTACTACTCACTGTATTGTTACCCTTAAATGTGGAAACTATATTCTCCAAGTCACTCGTAAAATACTTATCATATACATTATCCTATAGTTTGATAAATAATTACACTGAAAGGTAGTGCAATGGCATATATACCAATTTCCCTTATTCTAAAAATATAACATCTCAAGAATGTACCTAGATCAATGAGGAAAAAATTGAAAAGAATAGACAAAATGTACATAGTGAACAGGATGTCAAATTTCTCATGCACCAAGGAACCACTCCATAACATGTATGAAGAAGAGATGAAAAAGCAGAGACAATATTGTTACAAGCAGGTTCGGGGCATGAATTAGCTTAAATCGCTTAAAGCAATTAAACATGTATAAACTAGGTTCAAAAGTTGACTTTGTTAAAAACTCAATTCCCAGCACCTAGATAAATTATTTCCTAACGATTTCCTTGCTGAAAATTAAATTACAGCTCACTAAATAAAATATACTGGCTGGAAATATTAAAAACAACAAAAGCAAACTGGAAAACAAATCTCACACAGCACACAAAAAATTCTGCCCTTCAAATCAGCTTTTCATTAAAATAATATCCAAGCTTGCAAGGGCTCCCATACTAGGAAAATGGCCCATTGAGGATAAAATACAAATACAACAAACCTAGCAACTCGGGCCCTAAAGAAACCCTCTGCTACACTGTACCTGGATGGCTCTGTACGATCTGTACGCGCCCTGTCCCGCCTGTGCAGCACGTACATATGTATATACGCTCCTTTCCATCCTATGATGTGCGTACGTACGCGCTCTTACACTCTTTCCTGAGCGTACATACACGCCCTATACGACGCATACACACGCGCCCAGTACCACTTGTACGGTGCGTACAACTTCTTGTTGTGCAACCTTCTATTATACAACCGATCTATTGGACCTGCAACCTGCTGCTGGACTACCCAGAAATTTGTCCTTCGATTTCTAGTTGCTGGGTTTTCTCCTCCTGCTGCACCTTTGCACTTTCCTCCTTTGGACTTGATCTCTAGATGAAATTCCTTCACCTATTCGAGATCCCCTTGAGTCACAGTCCTTCGTAACTCAAGCACTTAAGAAAAAGTCCTTTGCTTCCAAGTGAATTTCTCCAACATGTGTCTCCCCTTCACTTAGCCTAGCTTTTATAATCTTGAGTTATACCCTAACCCTAATCTCCAAAGTAATTAAGGGTTGAGATTAAATCTCACCTCACTTGAAATCAATGGCTAAGATTCATTCAATTCACTAATGCTAATAACTTTAGCATTTCATTAAATTAAACTCAATTAATTAATAAAAGCACTTTACTTTAATAATTCTTTTAATTAAAGTAAATTACTAAGGTTGAAGGCTGTGGACGACTTCTACACGTCTAAACACTTAAACTTGTGCGGAAGTATCTGTCCGATGCTACAAACATCAACAGACTTCAACTCTCCAAAATCGTTTTTGGTCAAATTTGGGAGGTGATGCATGGCAAATTGGTTTAGTTTGAGCAATTCGACCTAGGCAAGTAATGCAGTTGGAAATGGAGCAAGATGATAACAAGTGAACAAACTTCTTTCGTTGATGAATGGGACATTGAACTTGCTTGGAGAAGAAGACATTATATTCTAAAAACTAAATGAATGTCCAAGGGAGGTGAAGTTCTTTAAGTAGAGAAAAGACCTCTCTTCATGAATGCCACATTAGACGTACCAATGTGAAACTAACAATACATGCCAAGAGGTAGTATAACTAACAATATCTTACATGCAAAGAGATAGACTAGATAACACAACATGTGATAAGAGAGATTATAATACAACATGTCATGAGCTCATGCTAGTATTAGGAAATATTAATATGCTTTAAAAATGCTTGTCACTTACTCCCTGATTAGGGGAAAATTGCCCCAAATTATATTGTAAGCAAGGAAACTGAAACTCAAAGGTGGTTAGTGGAACTGACTGTTCTAGCAGAGACAGGTATTATTTTCGTCCAACCAAGTGCATTGTAATTACCTTCTTTCTTATGGGGTACCTGTTGTTGCAATAAGTTTAGCCTCATGGAGTGGAGGTTGAAAGCCTGAAATCTTTATTGTCAGAAACAACCTCTTGTTTTCCATTGTGAAATGTTTTGGAAATGTTTTTGTTTCCAAAACAAACCAAGAAATAGTTCAAAACCAACCTGAATTGTTTCCCAAATGGGGAAATGTCTGGGAAATTTTCCCAGTCATTTCACAATGTTTAAGTTGTGTCTACCCATATTTTTAATTTCTTTTGGGGGATTAGGTCCAAAGTAAATGAAACTTTAAAAATCTAAAGAAAAAAAATAAATAAAAATAAATAAAAATAAAAAAACTGATAACATACCCCAGTTTTTGTTAAACATGATATATTTTTCTAAGCATAACAATCTCCCTGCCCCATATTTTCTTTGTTGTTTTCTATTTGTTTTCATTGTCTAAGCAATTTTGTGTAGAGAGAACTGAGAATTGTGTAAACATTGTGTGTGTGTGTGTAAGCCCGATGGGCTAGCTAGAGTGGTTGAGTACCTTGAGCTTCATGCAAATCTTGGGGTCAATTCCCCTAGTTGTTGCCTCTGTTGCGTGCCTCACTAGAAGTCCCTACCGGGTCAAGCACCGTAATCAATGCCAACCGGTTTGTATTGGGCACCATCAATTAATGTGGGGAAGTGCCCAAGAGTTTCCCTATAAGGTTTTCCCAAACAAGACTAAACAAACTAGAAAGTAAATAAATCTATGACATAAATGGCATTAATTCAACACAACTCATAGGTAAATTCAAGAAAACTTCTCTTTCTAGAAATTGTCCACCAACTGGTTGTAGAAAAAGGATGTTCCACCCAACCATAGGCTCCTTGTTGCACCAATTCTCTTTGGAACAAAGGCGACCCCCGAGCTAAGGCTATGAACCCACAAGGGTGAACTTTTCCTATGGCTAGCTCTAATTCTCTTCTCACAACCCAATTTCAAGGTTCACAGTCAACAATTACACCTATAACAATCCCAATCCATAGCCCTCTTTCCCCATCAACTTACACAACCGAAGGAATGGGATCCCCTTCTCTGCTCAAAAGTCACTCAAGCTATCCCACTTCCCTCCAGGGCTCCAGCACAGGCTAGCCAGGAAATCTCATTGCTAGGATTTCAGGGATTATCAATTGTAGCGAAATTCCTCATTGACAGCGATTATCATTCCATACAGTCACAAATCTCTCATAGTTCATAGTTGTATCTTTCCATAGCTCGTTTATGGTATGTCTAAGGTCTTTCTAGCTCAAGGTGTAACTCTCTCTAATTTCTCCAACAGGATGGCAATTCAAGCTCTCCCAAATTTGATAACTCGACTTCTGTCATGAAATTGTACCTCGAACAACATGAAGATTCAAATCGGAATAGTAGTTCAAACAGATTGGTCACTCAAACTCCTAGTACTCTGAACACCCTAATAATTCGAACTCCAATTGATATGAACTGCCCCCCAAAACCTTCAAATTCTCTCTCTACCATGTGTTGACCACCTATTTCGACTAGGTGTCAACGTCATGTACCATGAAGATATGTACCTTGTGGTACAACAAGTTTGAAGACTTATGGTTCATCAGGTCAATTTTGCCCCCAACACATCTTTCTATGTACACGGAATGTCCACTCCCCTGCGTGGGATAATTTTGTAATAAGTTAGCATGGATCAAATTTTTTTATTTTTCCTAGGACTTTATCATTAGGGAAGTCCTTTCATCGAGTGTTTTTTTTCCTCCGATAATTAATCTTACTTTGCGGCAATTTTAATTACCATTGAGTTTTTCACTCAATAATCCTCTGAAGTGATGAAAGGCATTCTAATGATCGAGTCCATTGGGTGACTAAGCGCTGAAAGTGTTGTATATGACCATGCTAGACATCTCTTAGAGTCTTGCAGAATTCCATTAAGTTTTGATAGGATTTTTTAATAATTAAAATTTTTAGTAAATTGGAAATTTTAATTATTTTTGATGTAAAATGTAAAAATTTGGTCCTTGGGGATTTTGTATAGGGGTATGAGTACTCAAATCAAATGGCTTATGACCGCCTACACCCTTGGACCAAGTTTCAGCTCAATTGGAAAAGTTTTTCTAGGTCAATGTCCAGTCAAAAATCAACAAATAATTGGCTAAATTAAAAATGCCAAATTTTGCCAAAAGTTGTAAAACATGAGAAAAGGGGGAAAAGTTGTTTCCTAAGTCATTTCTATGTAATAAGGGATCAAATAAATCAAATTTCCCCTTTCCCACCCCTCATACAACTTAACTTTAAAGAGGGGTGAATTTGTCTCTTGTGGGGCTCACCATCTCCATTGGATTGGCCATTTGGCGATGGGGACTGTTATCCCCCACTTTTAGCGATAACTAGGAGATCATGTCTCGAGGCCCACAGGTCCTAGGCATGGAGTACCGAGAGCCAGATCGACTTGAGCATAGCCTTGGAGGGCCCATCCTTTCTCCCTCTCAGCGCCTCCACTTTGTCAACAGCAGCAACATCCATCACCTTCGGCTTGGTCTTGTATCAGAGATGGTTCTTGCTCCATGAGGTAATGAGTCCGGGTATCATGGTATGTGTCACTCTGATCCTCAAAACCTTTGAATATGTGCATTTAATTCCTTTTGTTTCTAACAAATGCTTGGATCTTATATTTGTCTACTTTACCATGTTTGGGGGGAATGACAGGATGCCCTAGTAAGCCTGTGCCCATAGGTTTTGAGTTGCCACTAGGAGGATTTCTGAAAATTCATCATCCGCTCCCGTCATATTACCACTTTTTCATCTTGTTTCCCACTCATCCACCCCATTACACTGGTTCGGGTATTGGGTTGGCCAATTATTTAAGGGTTGCACCTTGCCTTGTGGGAAGAAGGGGCTAAAGGCCAAGAAGGTAAAAGCAAGCTGGCAAAAGATAAAAGCCTAAAATTAAAACCTAGAGATGCTTCGCCCAAGGCTCCCTGAGAAAGCAATAAAAGACTTCTCAGCAAGAAACAAGAGGGACACATAAAAAATAATAAAACAAGACCTAGTCAAAGGATGGGGGGTCTCATCACGAGCCAGCCTATTACGTCCATGAGTACCTAACGGTATGACACTACTAGCAGCTGGTTACCATGCCAAGGTAGTGGCTCTTGGTTGCATGGACAAGAGAAAGGGGGTCTCATCACGAGCCAGACTTCTCATATCCGTGAAAGTGCTTGTGGGTAACATTGCCACAACTGGTCACCACGCCAGGGCAGTGTCCCTTGATTAGTCTCTTGAAAGAAAAAAGCAATAAAGAAATAAGAATAAAATGGCATGAATGGGCTTGCAAACATTTGCATCCAGGACAAGTGCAGCTCGCCTTCTACAAAGGCACCCACAGGTAAGCCTTGCATTTCCCTGCTTTCACTGCACCCCTTGTTAGGACATCCCTTATCCACCTCACCCATTTACATGACTTGGATTTGATCTCTTCCGGAAACATCCCTTTTTCAGTGGACACTAGCCCAATAGGATGCCCTGTCACCTCCTCCAAACTTGTATTGCAGATTTGTATAATGTCTTTGAGCACTTGACTGGGGTAAAAGGGGTTTTATGCACATGTGTAATAATATTGATGATGAGATGTGATTGACATTGCTATGATCCCTATGACTTATCAGCCCATGGAGGGCGTAGCTATTGATGTGCAGGATCATGCCCGACGAACAAGTACCACATTGGACAGGTACACATGGGGAGATGATTAGTTCGGACCTCCATGGGGCTGAAGAGCCCACAAGATGGATGTTGAGACCCAAGCGAGGGGCAGAGACAGGACAGAGGGGTTTGCACCGGAGAAGAGGAGGACGTTCCACAGAGGCACCCTGGCAGAGCCTTACCTAGGGGGGTTGTGCCCTCTTCATTGGAACGTTGGCCTTGGAAGGCCCAGGACATCACCTAGGAGGCTCATGACGTCATCCAGCTTCATGGACGTTTTGGGAGACAGTTTGGCGCATGTGGCAGGTTGGAGAAGCCCAAGGAGGGCTAACATTTTGCTCCAGGAGGCTGCATTTTCCCTAGAAAGGGATAACATCACCCTAGAAGGGGCATGACGTCTTGCTTTTGCTTGATTAGGGTTTTAATTTATGACATTTAATGTAAAACAGTATTATTGTGTATTTTGGCCTTGTCGGCCTTTTGATGACCTAAAATTTAATTGAGGTCATTGGTATGGTATATATTGAAGGTTTTCACTCTCATTTTTTCATGATCTTTGACTCACCACTTGGTGAGGTCTGAAATTTGCGCCCTATTCTAGGGTTTTGGCTGAAATTGTGAGGCGCACTTGTTGAAGGAAGACCTTTCTTGGCATTTTTAGCATTTCTTCTTGGTGGAAGGTTTACAACTAGGGTTTTGCTACATGATTTCATGGTTTATGTAAGTGAATTTCTGCAACACTTCTTGATTGAATGGTTATAGTATTATTTACTT
>SNQJ01S0037798.1:25246-39493 GCA_010110895.2 Picea sitchensis
CGACAGCACCTTTGGACAGTTCTGTGTTTCAGCACAGGCCTCAAATGCTAATCTGCAGTTATGGACACTTATGCACTTCTAATCAATGGTTAAGTACAAAAGTAATGTAAAATATTATGCAAAATAGATTAAGCATATAGTAACGAGAAAGGACGTTGTATACCTTGGAATGATCTGATGAAGTGATATTATGAGTCTAAATACAAGTGATGAAGGGTATAATAATGGCAAAAAGTATGGGCAAAAAGGTACAATATGTGGTCCTAACAACCGCCACCTCCAGTGCATTTTGGGTATTTTCACCCGGTAGAACTCTCCCCCACATGAGTTGTCCCATTTATAGCACCCCTTGGCACTTCGACACTCATGTTGTTTTCAACCTTTAGGGATGGGAGTCTCGTTAGTCTTACATCATGTCACGAATCAGCCACATATTCCTTCTCCTCATTTTGCTAGCCTACTTAATGGACTCCTAGGGCACTTCCTCATGGATTATTTTGACTGCACTCCTGCAGCATCATTTACCATCCATTTCACCTATCATCAGTCTGCCCATCCTCAAATTTCCCTCCATACATTTCCTTACTACAGAAACTGGCCTATGGGGCCCCAACCCTCCACTTGTTTTTTCCCACCAACTTGCGCCATCCTCAGGCCAAGCCATCCTACACTGGGGCACCCGTTTCTGTATCTGCATCATTATCCCCACTGATTTTTTTTAATTCTTTTTGTAACTAAGCCGTTGTTTCCAACATTTTACATAGTTTTTTTGTCATCACCTTTGGTGACCTTCTTGGAAAATGCAACCCATGACGCCCTTGGTTGGGGCACTCCTTATCATTTACTCTTTTTGACATCGTTCGTAAACTCTGAATATCCTACAAGCCACCTACCTTTGCTCTCTGAGTTTGTTCACTTTGTCCCACCTCTGGCACAACTTATCCCACGTCTCGTTGTCCCCCCTAACACTTGACCTCATTAAATGGTTGCAGCCACTTATACTTTGCATATATCCCCAACCAAGGGAATTCTTGAGTCTCCACACACCTCGACTTCGTCCATGTACCTCTTCAGTCCCTGAACTCACCTAGTAGATTTCACGAAGCCCTTTGTTTCTTGGAGTCACGTCTTCCTTTTTTATCGACATCAGCAAAGTTTCCAGAAGGGCGATAGTATCTTGACTCTCATTACCTTTCCAATGCGAAGTCTCGGACGACACAGGGAGACCCATAATTGCTCCTTGTTGTCATTGACCACCATAACATTCAACTTCAACACTTTCTCATGTTATGGTGGGTCTTACTTTGCGACTATTGCAGTTGTTTCTTATATTTTCCTAAGACCTCTAAACCTGGTTGGGCTATCAATGCCCACATAATCCATGATAATTCTTACAGGTGTCATTGCCTACTGTTTAGAGTATGTTCCTCCTCAGAATTTTCCTCTGCCTTTATCAAAACTACCCCCAAGGGCGCTGCAGTTGTCTACATCAACACACAGTTTCAGTTACTGTACAACACCCGTTTTTTGAGTTACATGACATGAGCATGGGGCATGCCTGCCTCGTTTGTACACAATTTATTTTACACACCTTGCAGAAGTTTGGCTCCTACAGGTTCCCTTCTCCCTCCAACGTGTCACTCTTGATACTCTCACTATCGCTCTTTCTTACAATGGTACTCTCAGTAGAAGAAACATTGATGAATTTCGACTATCTATATGCTCCTAACCTCATCCATCAGGGGGCATCTGTTATCACTGAAATTTTGTCCGCAAACGGTTACAGGAATCCAGCATCTTCAAACAGCTATGAGTACACCCATGGACCAAAATTACCAAAAACTCATTTCCAAAAGGTCCAAAACCATACAACTAGTTATAAAATCAAGATGCGCTATGACTACAAAGGGTGCGCGCGCACATGCACCATCCAAAAATGTAGGAAAAGCACGCATGCACACGATGCATGAATATAGATGCTAAAATATGTGCACACCTGAGAACGACGCATTTATGAGGTTGTTCGGCCTCCCACCCACTTCCAGTTCAGCTTCCAAGTCGATTTGACATCCAAATATCGACTGGATCCGACTGGGTGGCTAGTTAAAGACCTAAAGGTGCCCTAAATAGCCCCTTTTCACACTAAAATCTAGTTGCACAATACCTCAAAGTGATGCTATAAAACAAGGCCATAGGTGCACTACTTTTTGAAGGAATTCATTTGCAAGGTTATGCTACTGCTATTCCCTTTGGGAATCCTCTTTTCTCATCAAGAGCATACTAGCACCATTCCATTTGGGAAATCCGCATCACCTTTTGAGTGGGTTAGCTTGGGATTCTTTCACCATTTATTTCAATCTTCCAAGTTGTAAGAAGAGCTCATTTGTGGGGGTCCAAGAGCCCTCCCTTGGAGGAAGAAGGGACCCAAAGTCCTCTTTCTTCTCGGTATTTTCTTTTCACTAATACAATCCTTTCTATTTGTGACATGAGTCTTGTTTGGTTATTGTTCTTATGTCCTTATGCTCAATAGTTTAGCTGTTCTTTCCATTCTTAGTTTAATTCTTAGCTTAGTCTTTTATGTTTATTTTTATAACCCTTTCCTTCACTACTATCTTTCTTAGATAACCAAACTAAGCTTGTAATCACCTCTATTTTGCTCATTTAGGTGACAAAAGAGGTGTAGCAGTGCAATATAGGATCATTGGTGATTTTAGTTAGATCAGGTATGTTGAGGGAAGCCAAGTATGGCATCTGGGGTGGTGGTGGAGGATTATCTCTAGCCATGCTATGAGTGTTTTGGGTACCTGACCCTTGAGGGGGGTTAGGTGGGGTTGTACTTCCTCCTGGGGAAGAAGTGTGCCCCTTGCTTCCTTGTAAAGGAAATCAAGTGGATGGTTCACCTTGGGAAGTGGACCCAAGTAAAGTGGAACCAAACAAAGTATATCACAAGATAGTAGCACTCACAGGGCTGTGAGAAGGTGGATCCGATGAGTTGGAAAGACTAGGAACTCCCCCTAGAATGGAAGGGAGATTTAGCAAGCATCTAGAATTATGGGGATTATATGGGTCCCCTATGATGTCTGACTAGCAAAGTGGATGTGTGAAAATTGTGATGAGAGAAATAAATGTACGAGAGTCTTTGTTATGATTTTTGTACCTTCACAATATATCTCACAAAAACATGTAATCACAAGAGAATCATACATAAATCAATTGATAAAGGAGAATACATGTGGCTAGGTTGATTTTGTCTACATTGAGAACAAAGAAAAAAAATTCTTGTGTCCTAAAAGATGTAACGTCCTTCCTCTCAAAATAGCACTGGACCTTCCAATAGCACTCAACAGTGGGGTCTGAAGCCACTGGAAGAGGAACTAGTGAAGGATGAAACAATCAGTTATAATGAGCGATAGAGGGGGCATATCCCGAAAGAGATGGCGATATTTCCCAATAGCCACACAAAATCTGATCAAGGTGCAATTGCATCTCGCAATTGCCACCTGGGTATATGTCCTAAAATTTGGTCACTAGGTACCTCAATCAAAGTGTGACATTTAGATTTTTGACCTAAGAAATGGGTCACGGGCTGGATCCTTTCCAAGTGGTGGGTGCCTCAAGGGGGAACACACAGAACAACTAGACCTTGGCCTTCAACCCTTCACAGGTATCTCCCTGCCTTATGGTGTTAGGAACACTTGACTTTGAGGATTTTAAAGTTCCCTATTTCACAACTTCTACTGTTTGAATATGTGAGAACGAGATAATGGGGAGTTATTTGGATGCCTATCCCCGAGATCCTACTTTGACTAAATTTTTTATTTTGGCACCTCTTGTGGAGGAAAACTTAGTGAGATTTTAGAAAAAAAAATAGATGTGGTTGTTTGAGAGATTGGGGGTGTGAACCAATCTTGTTGAAGTTAAGTGGGAGTGGATAGTTTCGTCGAAAAAAGGGGTGGGGCGTTTCAAGATCCCTTTGGAGAAAACTTACTTCAACCTCCACAATTCAATATGAAACTATGTGAGTGAGTAGTGACTTTGTGTGTGAACAAGTGAAAGTGTGCCAATTTGTTTTAATAAGTTAGGTGTCACCTTACTGCATGTGGACTTCGTCTGGTCCTTAAAAGTCTTGATTATCTAATTTACTAAATGTCATTGGTACAACCTTGCCAAATTTTAAAGTCCCTAGAGAACTAGCATGTGGACATATGGGTCCTTACCAATCCTTTAATTCCCTAGTGTGATTTAATCTAAGAAAACTTCAACAACTATCCTAGATTGTGGACATGTGGGCATGTATGGGCCCATTACAAAACCTTTAAACTTCCATAGTGGTGTAATCTAAGAAAGTAGATTCAAAACTACCCTATCTTTGTAGCATGGGGGCATGTATTGGCCCTTACAAATTTAAGATGTGTTTGAAAAATAAACTAAGAGGAGTCCTGAGGGGGTTGTTGTCCTCTCCTAAAGATTTTGTCTTTTAAGGGAGATAAAATTTCCCCTCAATCATTTTTCTGATTCTCAAGATCGCTCTATGATGCAAGAGAAGAGCATACTCAAAGATTGACATTCAATTTCTGGTCCCAATGCAAGTGATTATATTTGTGATATAGAATGATTCCAACTTATCTTTAATCAAAGCAAGCCATCCATGTGGAAAAATGAAATAAAAAAGAGGAGAAATATGGATTTTAACCCCCTAAGTGCCTATGTTTTGACTAACCCTTCATGTGGAGAGGGAACCTAAGTGTGGTGCATATTACAATTCACAAAAACTATTRCAATGTATGATTTTTTGGACAGATGCCCAGGTCGGAATCAAACTTAAGAAGGCTATGGGCCTTCAACAATTCACAAAAACCCTTACAATGTATGATTTTTTGGACAGATGCCCAGGTCGGAGAGTAGACAGAGGCACATTTAGCACCAATGTGCAAATCAAAAACAACTTTTTGACGCAGGTGCACAGAATGCATTGAGCAACACAGTGAGTTTGGTGCACATTCTCAGAAGATGTGCCTATGGGTTAAAAAACCCATGCACTTTCTGTTACACGACCGGGAAGAAAATTTTAGATGGAATTCTCTCATCTCAGCTCCAAATTTAGCTTTTTGTAGGCAAACATGGGCTGGTTATGGTTCCTACAAGTTAAATAAACCAAAAAGAAGTGCTCAAACAACCTAATATGTTGCGTCCCTTTCGTCACCTAAATGAGAAAAATAAGGATGCTTACAAGTCCAGTTGGGTTAGCTGGACAAGAGAACAGTGAATGCAAGAGTTAGAAACATCAAACATAAGAAATAAACAAAGAACTAAACTAATAACAATAAAAGAAACAAAACTAGAGTGCATAAGGGAAATAGAAAAAAAAGTAAACAACATTCATGCCACCAATGGATAAGTTGTATTAGTGGGAAACACCAAAGAGAAAGGGAGACTTATGGGTCCCCTCTTCCTCCAAGGGAGGTCTCTTGAACTTCCAATGATTGAGCTCTTCTTACAAGTAGAAAACTATAAGGAAATGGTGAAGAAATCCAAAGCTCATTCACTCAAGAGGTGATGTGAATGGCTAAATAAAATGGTGCACATGCTCTAATGAGGAAAGAGGTTCCTCTAAGAGAACATAGGCAGCATAAAAATACAAATGAATTCTTGGAAATATAGTGCACCCATGGCCTCTTTTTATAGCAAAGCTTTGAGGCATTATTCAACCAGTCCTTAGTGTGAACAAGGGGCTCTTTAGGGCACCCTTAGGTCTTTGACCAGACCCCCAATCAGATTCAGCTTGGATTTGGGTGTCAAATCAACTTGGGAGATGAACTAGAAGTGGATGGAAGGCCTACCAAAATCATAAATGTGTCGTTCTGAGGTATGCATGGCTTTTTTCATCCATAGTCATGCATCGGGTGCATGTGTGCTTTTTCGACATTTTTCGATTGTCGCACGTGCGTGTGTTTCCTTTGTATCCTTAGTGCATGATGATTTTATAACCAGTTGTATATTTTGTGCCCTTTGGAAATGCACTTTTTGGGCCAGGGATGGAACAATGGGTGTTTGGAGATGTTGGATTCCTGTAACCATTTGCGAACGAAATTCTAGTGATAACACCTAATTTGCACCAGACATGCATACTTAGTGTAACATACCCACTGCAAAATTCAAAATTTTTCGACCTTTCTCTTCTTTTCTCTGGGGAACGAAATTCCCCAAATCCCTACAAGGCCTGATACAGACCCTACCATTACTTATTCGTACTCATATGATCGACGGCTATGACCACAGGCCTTATTGGAGAGGTGCTCGTCGGATTTCGCAATTTGGGAAATCACAATGCATGTATTTCCCTCTTCTCTTTTGTCCTTCGAAGGGCCAAAACCCGAAATGGATCTAACTTCTTAATGAGATTAACAACAACTCGTATTAAGCCCTGGTACTCTACCCTTCGGGATTTCACATACCGGGATTTCGGGTTATGCAACAACAAGAAGTTTTGCACTTAGGTTTCCCGGGAGACAAAATTCTGAAACCTACACACACACACACACACACACACACATATATATATATATATATATATCACTCTGTCTGTTTCAAGAGTTCACAAACTGGGTTTTCAGGATATGCGATGACAGGAGAACTTATTGTTAGGTACCCCGAATGCTGAAACACCATATCTCATCCACACTATTATTATTTCAGGGTTTCGCACTTCGGGTTTTCGGGACTGGTGGGTGCAAGAGAACTTGCCAATAGGTATCTTGGGTATCAAAATACTGAAACACCCAATATTATCCGTGCTAAGCCATTTCGTCATTTCTCCTTTCAGGATTTCACGTTAGGTGAGAACAAGGGGTCGCACTTCTAGGTTTCCCGGAAGCCGAAAACTCCGAGTCATTAGAATCTCTAAACATACTCCACTATTTCAGGGTTTTCTCCATCACGATTTCGCTAATCGGGGTTTCAAGACCATCGAATACGTGTGGCCGACACTTAGGTACCCTGGGTGCTGAAACACCAAAGTATAATAACTTCTCCACACTCTATCCTTTTGGGGTTTCACAAGTCAGGATTTTGGGACTTGCGAGTATAAGGGAAACTTATCCTTGGGTTGTTCCAGGTACCGAAACTCCGAAATGTCGAACCAAGTCACACTATGCCAATTCAGGATTCCACAAAGTAGGGTTTCATATATCAGAACCTCACAATACAAGAGTTCAAAGATTCACACTCCTCAACTACCCGAATATCGAAAAGCCGATACACCCGCTCATCATATACTCAACCAAATTTGGGGTTTCACGGATCAAAGATTCACGATGTGCACAGACAGGAGGTCTCGCATCTAGATCATCTAGGAGCCGAAACTCTGAAGTACCAACTCTTAACCTGTGCATCTATTTCAGGATTTCACCCATCAGAATTTCCTGGGTTGGGGATTCAGGACTTGAGAGTACAAGGAACTCGCCTCTAGGTATCCCAGGTAGCGAAACTCTGAGATCTTAGAACTTCTCCATATTATTACCATTTTGGGATTTCACAAGTCGGGGTTTTGAGACTTGTGGGTGCAAGGGAATACTCCCCTGAGTATTTTGGGTGTTGAAACACCGAAATGTCCTAACTTGACCGCATGCTATCATTTTGGGATTTCGCAAATCGGGGTTTCAGGACTTGTGAGTACAAGTGAACTTGCACTTAGGTACCCTGCGTGTCGAAACGCCAAAATGTCCTAAGTCTAAGAGGACCATTCTCTCTCATGTAGGGTTTTTTAGACTTACGCCATAAAATCCTTCGATGAATTCTTGGGTAAACTTTACAAAGGTTGTCCCTATAGGGAGATCTATCCAGGGCATTACTTGAGAGAAATAAAGGAATAAATTTCCCGAGAACAGACTTGAATACTGAATCTGTTCAAAATATACATATATATAAATATAAATATATACATAAGACATATGTGGTCTTTCCAATATAAATGTGTTGCCACCATTTTTGATCAAACACCATACAGACAGTCTTATACGAAAATCATTCATAATTTCACAAACCATGAGCATATATGTCAGAATATTTAAATTCAAGATACAAGATATAACACTTATCAGAAAAACACCAGATGTGGTGCAACTGCTGAGAGGGGTGCTCATTTCCACCCAACCATAGGCTCAGTGATTCTAAATGGATTTACCACTAGCCACCCTCGAGCTTAGACCACAATGTTGTGAGACTGAGTCTCTATTCATCAGAAGTTGAGAACGAAGGTTACTCTCCTTCTTCTCTTCTCATCAATCACTTTGTATATTTTTCTAGAGTCCTTTCGATTTCTCCCCTCTTGCGATCTCTGTCACGTCTAACCCCCTCCCACACCTCTTTCTTGCCTTTTCTTTCCTGGCGAGGTTGCGTGTGGCATGAACTTCCCCGCAGTGGTCAGGTTTGAGGATTCCATGGATGGGCAGTTCATCCCCATCCCTCATTAACTTATGTGGAGCCTCCTCACCTACCAACCTGGTGAGTAATTCATTTCGGGGCTAGTGAACCGCTCTTAGTTCTTCGAGCCAATAATGACCAAATAACGTTTGGTTCGGTGGAAGTTAACACCACCATTCCAGGTGCCTTCCACCACCTTTCTTCATCCATAATGGTCTCTTTGTCAGCACATCCCCCTCTCAGTAGTCATATATATATATTCATAACATTATTTACATTCATTGACCTTTTACTAAGGTCCATTCAAATCACACATTCACATCTTTGAGTTTTCCATAGTTCTTGTCCAGTATTGTTATTTTTACAGACTGGGGGAAACAGGGTGTTACAATTCCCTCCCCCTTAAAGGAACATCATCCTCGATGTTCTATCTGTCAGTATGACATGTATGTACAGAGGTAAACAAAATCGGATATGCCTATTTCATGGCATCCTCCATTTCCCATGTAGCCTCATTTGGACCAAAATGTCTCCATTGCACCTTGACCTGTGCAATGGTTTGGTTCTGGAGCGGGGTTTCCTTTCTGTCCAGTATGCATTGAGGTTCTAGTAGGAATTCTCCCTCCAGTTTCACCTGGATCACAGACCAGTCAATTATATGATTAGAATCATGTACATATTTCTTCAATAATGAAACATGGAAAACATTATGTTCTTTTATTGTGGGAGGAAGTGCTAGCCTATAGGCTACAGGTCCCACTCTATATATAACTCCAAAGGGTCCACAATACCGAGGTGCCAACTTGGCACAAGCTCCCATTTTCAGAGAACTCTTTCTGGGTCTAACTCTGAGATATACATGGTCTCCCGTCTTGAACTCTCTTGGGGTTCTCTTTTGGTCGACATAGCTTTTCTATTGGTCCTGAGCGACCTTCAGGCTTTGTTTTATCTAAGTCACTTGTTTTTCCATTTCTTTCAACATGTTAGGTCCAAAAGAAATTATGTTTACGGGATTAGTCCAGCTGATAGAAGTGTTGCACGGCCTACCATAGAGGACTTTGAAGGGACTCATCTTTAAGGATTCTTGGTAGCCATTGTTGTAGGTGAATTCCACCAGTGGCAAGTAGTCTTCCCACTTCTTGGGTTGATGCACTACATGCATTCTTAGCATGTCTTCTAGTATTTGGCTCACTCTTTTTATTTGTCCATCAATTTGAGGGTGATAGGTGGTGCTAAACAACAATTTGGTCTCTAAACCTGCCATTAGTGATTTCCAAAAGTTGGAAGTGAACCTCGTGTCTCTGTCAGACATGATCTCTTTCGGCATACCATGCAGTTTAAATATCTCCTTCGGGAATATGTTGGCGATGTCTATTGCCTTACAAGTTGACTTGATGGGGATAAAGTGAGCAGAATTTCTCAATTTATCCATCACTACCATGATGGAATCATTCTATTTGGTCGAGGTTGGTAATCCGGTGATGAAATCCATGAATATGGTTTCCCATTTTCATTCCGGGATTGGTAGAGGTTGTAATAATCCTACTGGGTGTTGGTGTTCTGCTTTTACCTATTGGCAGTCTATGCATTTGGCTAAGTACTCAACTATGTCTTTCTTCAATCTAGGCCAATAGAATTGTTTCCTGGTGGTCGTGATCATCTTCTAGTATCCTGGATGACCAATATAGGGTCTTTTATGTAGTTCATCCAGTATGAACTTCTTCAAGTCATCACAATCTGGGATATACAATCTGCTTCGGTAAGTGAGCAGACCTCCTTCCATCATCTGGTAGCCTCCATACTTTATCCCTATGGGTTCTTGTTGCAGGTACGAGGTCATCGTCTGGAAGAATGTATCTGTCTCTTGTGCATTTCTGACTCTTTCTTTGAAATTTGTCTCGTAGGTGCTCACCACGGCCAGGTGAATTGTTTTTATGCTTCTGCTAAGGGCATCCGCCACCCTATTTTCTTTTCCTTTAATGTGTTTGATTTTGAAATCAAACTAGCTAAGGAGGTCCATCCACCTAGCTTGTATGGCATTGAGCTTCGGTTGGTCAAACAGATATCACAATCCACAGTGATCTTTCATAAGTACAAATTTTCTTCCCAGGAGATAATGCCTCCACATTTTCAAGGCATGCACTATGGCAGCTAGCTCTAGATCATGGGTCACATAGTTGACTTCGTGCTCATTCAATTTTTGGGATTCATAGAAGACCACACTTCCTCCTTGCATAAAGACTCCTCTGAGCCCTTCCTTACAGGCATCTGTGCACACGAGGAAGTCAGCTTCAGGATCGACAATCTTCAACATGGGTGCATGGGTTAGTAGATGTTTTAGGGTTCAAAATATTTCTTCACATTTTAGTGTCCATGTAAATTTTGTCCCCTTTTTCTGGAGGGCAGTGATTGGACAACCAATCTTGGAGAATCCTTTTATAAATCTCCTATAGTATCTTGCTAATCCCATAAAGGATATGATATCTGAAACGTCTTTTGGGGTAGGCCATTCCATGATAGACCTGATTTTGTCTGGGTCTACTGCTACTCCTTCTTCAGATAGGACATGGCCTAAGTAATGTATTTTCTTCTAGAAGAATTCACATTTGTTGAATTTGGAATAGAGTTGATGTTCTCTTAGCACTTGCAGCACAAGCCTAAGATGCTCTTCATGCTCTTCTCCATTCTTAGAGTAAATTAATATGTCGTCAATAAAAACCAGCACAAATTTGTCTAGGAATTTGCTAAGTACATTGTTCATCAAGCACATGAAAGTGGCAGGGGTATTGGTTAACCCAAATGGCACTACCACAAACTCATAGTGATCATACCTCATCCAAAAGGTAGTTTTATGGATGTCTTCACCCTTGATTCGGACTTTATGGTATCCCAACCTCAAATCAATCTTTGAGAAAATAGACGCGGCCCCCAATTGATCAAACAACTCATCGATCCTGGGCAAGGGGTACTTGTTATTTATAGTTACCTTATTGAGTTGTCTATAATCTATACACAGTATCAGGGTATCGTCCTTCTTTTTCACAAATAGGACTGGTGCTCCCCATGGAGACACACTGGGCCAGATATAGCCCTTATCCATCATTTCTCTCAATTGCAATTTGAGTTCAACTAGTTCAGGTGTGCTCATCCGGTAGGGTGTCCTAGACACTGGCACCACTCCCGGTGCAAGTTCTATCGAGAAGTCAATGTACCTTCTCGAAGCTAGACACAGTACCGTTTTCAGAAATACATCTCTGTATTCTCTTAGGGTAGGGTGGTCTTCTAGGCTTGGTTTCTTTCCTTCAATTGTTTTCAACACCTGTATTGCATGTAGGGGACATCCTTTTCGACAATACCTTCTCATTTGTAAAGATGATATTTGTCTCACTGAGACAGGTTTTTGGATCCCTTGAAGGGTTATCCTTTTGCCTTCTTTACTTACACATTCTAAGGTTTTATGGTAATAGTCCAATCTAGCTTTATGGGAGGCTAGCTAGTCCATACCAATCAATAGATCATACGATCCCAGGGGTAATATGTTAAGGGTTGCTTGGCTGGGGAATTCACCCAACATTAATTGGCAGGCTGGTATGGCCTCTGATACCCTTCTTTTGGGTCTAGTGGCTAACTGTACCAACCATGGCTTGGTAGGTTTAGGTGGATGTAGTTTACACTTATCAACAGTCTTAGGGGCTATATAGCTCAAGTTTGAACCAGGGTCAATCAGAATAGACACTAGATGGTTGGAAATCATACCTTCTATTTCCACCACTAAAGCTTGGTGGTCGTCTTGGTTATTATCCAAGGCTGCATAAATTTGTGGCACACTCCTGGCCACATCATAGACGGTGGTAGCTTCCTGGATGTTGTATATTCTTTGACCATTATTTTTTCGGTGTGGACAGTCTCTTAGTATATGTTCTTCTATGCAACCCCAACATTTCAAAGGTTCTCTCTTTGGGTTATCATCCTTCACTGGTACAGACCCAGAAGTTTTATTTCCGCTCAAGGAGGGAAAGTTCTGTTGGTGTACACTCTGGGCTGGGAAGCTCATCCTTGAGTTCTTCTTATAGTTCTTAAATATTGGGGATTTAATCCCTTTTCTCTGAAATCCTAAACCATTCTTCAGTTTCCAGCCTTCGCGAGGTTCTGTTTTATATCCAAACTGTTCATGACAATATCTCACCTTTCAAATAGTGCCTTCTAGGTTCTTTGGCTCATAAAATTCAATTATGTTCCGATAGTCCTTAGGTAGTCTGCTAATGAAATGTTGCACCTTTGCCTTTTCTGCCTTTATATAAGGTACATACCTCAGCAACTCGAGGAATCTGCTGACATATTCCTTTATAGTGAGTTTCCCCAGTTTGAGTTCATAGAATTCTTTAGTCTTTTCGTCGAAATATTTTTCTGACAGATACTTCTTCCAGAAGTATTTCTCAAACCGTTCCCAAGACAAGTCCTCTTCATGAACTCCTTTTACATTCTTAAGGTCTTCCCACCAAATGGAAGCCTTTTCGTTCAAGTTGAAGGTGGCTACTCATGCCTTCAAATTTTCTGAGAAGTCATGGACTTTGAAATACTTCTTTAGTCCAAGCAGCCAAGCCTCTACTTCCTCTCCCTTCTTTATATTATCGTCGAAGGAGGGTGGTTTGGCCTTCCTGAATTCTTTGAATTTATGACCCTTGGGAAGATTTCACTTCTTCTGTCTTCTTCAGGAATAAGAACTAGTTCTGCTGCTAGAAGAGCCCTCTGAACCGCCAACTTCCATTCCAGAGGAATCGTCTGCCGCTTGTCCTTTACCTCTGGGATGGACCTTTTTCGAGGTGCTCCTCTCAGTGTGGCCACTGATATTACCATGCTTCTATACCTCAGGTTCATGCTGGATTTTTCTTTGTAGGTTGGATAGAATCTGTAGTAAAACTGCGTTAATTTCTGTTTGATTTTCTTGTTCTTTCATCATCCTCTCATTGTCATCCTTGCATCTTTGTAATTTAACCATGAGGCTCCTCACAGTCTTGGATAGATCTGGAGGGGTCCCTACTGCCCTTCTTTCATTAGACTCTTCGTCTCTATTATGGGAGCCTTCCCCCACCTCTTGGTGGGTCACCATTCTATATGTCTACAATTTCCTGCGGTTGATCTCCTGCTTGTGTGCAAAAGGAAAAACGTTGGTTGTTGGTCAATGTTCATATTCATTTATAACCAGTACATAAACTCATTTTTTTTTCCTCATGCACACACACGATAGGGGTCTTTCAATCTTAACTTCAACTTTTTAATTGAGGGGGGTCAAGATAAGAAGTTACTCCTTTTAATAGTACTCCGAATGGAGTCTCTACACAATCCATTCATGAGCCCAAGCAGGCCAAGTGTCGTAACTATGCTCTGATACCAATTTGTAACATACCCACTGCGGAATTCAAAATTGTTTGACCTTTTTCTTCTTTTCTCCAGGGAATGAAATTCTGTGAATCCCTACGAGGCCTGATACAGACCCTGCCATCCCTTATCCGTACTCATATGATCGGTTTTTATGACCACATGCCTTATCAGAGAGGTGCTCGTCGGCTTTCACAATTCAGGAAATCACGATGCATGTATTTCCCTCTTCTCTTTTGTCCTTTGAAGGGCCGAAACCCGAAACAGATTTAATCGCTTAATGAGATTAAAAACAACTCGGATTAAGCCCTATTACTCTACCCTTGGGGATTTCTCATACCGATATTTCAAGTTATGTGACAACAGGACGTTTCACACTTAGGTTTCCCGAGAGACGAAACTCTAAAACATACATACATACATACATACATACATACATACATACAT
>SNQJ01S0037798.1:49691-60911 GCA_010110895.2 Picea sitchensis
GGGCAAGCCCTCCTAGAGATCAGTAGGAAAAAGTGGAATAAAAGTTCTGGAAAAGCAGTCAGCGCAAGGGGAACATCTGGAGGATTGGCAACCTTGTGGACTGAAGACTTGTTTCTAATGAACAAGTACTATGAAACTCAGCATTGGATATACACGGAACTGCAGCATAAGGCAAGTAAGTTCTCCATTTCTCTCTGTANAAATAGAAGGGCAAGCCCTCCTAGAGATCAGTAGGAAAAAGTGGAATAAAAGTTCTGGAAAAGAAGTCAGCGCAAGGGGAACATCTGGAGGATTGGCAACCTTGTGGACTGAAGACTTGTTTCTAATGAACAAGTACTATGAAACTCAGCATTGGATATACACGGAACTGCAGCATAAGGCAAGTAAGTTCTCCATTTCTCTCTGTAATCTTTATGTTCCTGTTTCTTACGCTGAAAAATGAGAATGCTGGAACTCTCTCTCGATTTTTCTAGAGGAGGCCTTTCCCACCAATGTAATCATAGCTGGGGACCTGAACATAGTAATGAAAGCTAAAGAAAAGAAGGGGGGATCCAGGCTAAGAGACCCCATGCTATCCAAGGTAGAGGAGATCACTCAGAAATGGGATCTTCTAGACTTCAACCCCATCCAAGGATTGTACACTTGGTCCAACAACAGGACGGGCCTGGATCATATTTCTGTCCGCTTAGATCGATTCCTGGTGCAAAGCGCTATTTTGCTGAACAATAAGATCATTACTACAAAAATTCTGCCCAAACTCACTTCAGATCACAAGCCAATTCAACTTCTTCTGGAAGAAGAAGAAGACCTGGGCCCTATTCCATTTCGTTTCAGCCCTCTGTGGATTGAGAGAGAAGGATTTTTAGAGACAGTCGAGACAGCTTGGGCCAATCCCTTCTCTGGATCCACAAGTCATGTATGGGAGCAAAAGTTGAAACCCACAAAAAAAACATTAAAAGACTGGATAAAGAAACCAGTCCAAACTCCCACCAAACGCAGAAAAGAGACAGTCCAGTCACTACAGAATCTACAAGCGGAAATGGAAGGCAAAGACATCATAGCAGAGGTTCTGGAAGAAGAAATTAAGGCTCAACGAGCCACATATCAATCTTTTTGAAGTGAAGAAGATTACTGGAGACTCAAATCCAGAAGTCTCTGGCTGAAGGCAGGGGACAGAAACACTTCCTATTTCCATCGACATTACAGAGCAATATTATCCAGGAACCATATAGCAAAAATAAAAATAGACGATGGCCAAGTATGTAAAGGATTCAAGCAAGTAAAAGCTGCCGCAGAGACGCATTTCAGGAATTTGTATAGTGAAAACATCCACAGTAATGAGGAGGATGTTGCTGATCTCCTCTCTAACATTCCTTCCCTAGTCAGCTCAGAAGACAATGCACTTCTCTGTAGACTAGCCTCTGAGGAAGAAATAACCAAAGTAATCTGGTCTATGGAGGTAGATAAGGCCCCTGGGCCTGACGGATTTACAATCCACTTCTACAAATGATGCTGGCATGTGATCAAGGAGGATCTTCAGAAGATGATTAACGGGTTCCTGAAAAAAGACAAGGTAGGAGGAGGAACCAACTCCACGTACCTTGCACTAATACCCAAAGAAACCAATCCAGAAAATTTTGCAAGATTTAGGCCCATATCTCTGTGTAACGCGTCTTACAAGATATTGGCTAAACTTCTGGAAAACCGGATCAAGCCGCTTCTAAAAAATCTGATCTCCATCCCACAAGGAGGCTTTGTGGAAGGAAGGCACATTCTGGACAATGTAATTCAAGTCCAGGAGATAATACACTCAAGCACTCAGAGGAAAGAGAAAGGCATGCTTATCAAACTAGATATGGCGAACGCGTTTGACAGAGTCAATCGCTCCTTCATGGGCAAGGTCCTTCTCACCTTCGGCTTGTCTCCTCACTTTGTCCAGCTAATCATAGCTTGCACCAACAACCCGTGGATAGCTCCTTTAGTCAATGGTCATCCCACTACCTTCTTTCAATCTTAGAGAGGCATCAGGAAGGGATGCCCTCTCTCCCCGTTCCTGTATATATTGATGACGGACACCCTGAGTCGTAAACTCAATGTAGAAAGACTAAACGGCAACATCCCGGGCCTCATAGCATCAAACGGTGTGGAATCCATGAATCATGCGCTATTCGTTGATGATTCTTTGCTTCTCGGGGGCGCCTCCATTAGAATCGTGAAATCCATCGACTCTGTCATCAAATCCTACTGCAGATGCTCGGGAGTGTTAATAAACGAAGGGAAAAGTGAAGTTTACTACTGGAACACGGATCAGCCCGAACTCACAAGCATAACGTCCATTCTCGGGTTCAAAGTCCACGCGAACTAGGAGAGTTTCAAGTTCCTGGGGCTGCCCATAATTTCTGGAACTAATAAAAGATCACAATGGAACGATATCATCACAAAAATTAAATAAAAAATTGCAGCGTGGGGAGGTTATTGGATGAACAAAGGAGGTAAACTCACCTTAATAAATTCAGTGTTGTCCGCGCTCCCAATCTATCAGGCTACTTTTCTCCTTGCACCCAGATCAGTGATGGAGCAGATCTCGAATCTTTTTCGAGACTTTTTGTGGCAGGGAGGTAAGGGAAATGAAAATAAAATTCACCTGGTAAACTGGGAAACCGTAAAAAAATCCAAGGCAGATGGAGGGCTGCAAATAAGGGATCCCGCTCTGGTCAATCTAATGTTTGGAGGTAAGATTCTTTGGACTCTGGTTAATGAGCTTGCGCACCCAGTCAGTCTCACCTTGTGAACAAAATATGGCGTCAACAAAACTCTTAGCAACCTGCAAAAAGACAGTTCGGCAAATTGCACACAGATCTGGAAACTGTGTTGTAAAAGAAGCAGTTTTTTCAAAATTTCAGCCTATAGAATTCCTGGAAATGGCAAGTGCACGTTACTGTGGCAGGACAACATAATGGGGAAAGCACCTCTGGAAGAGAATGAAGACATTGCAGAACTCAGAGATTGGCTGGAAAGAGCAGGAATAAATAACTTATATGACCTCTCGAAATGGGACCAGTGAGGCGAGTGGGCAGGTTGGGACTTCCACGGAATCCCGGCCCGTTTAGCTCTGCAACAATCCACGCTTGAAGATTTGCTGGAGGATGCGGCCCCCGTCAATAGGTCTATGAAAGACAGATGGGGTTGGGGAAAAACAGGGGTATACACCACAGCAGAAGGATACAGTATACTGCAGGCTTCAAAAATCAGCAGTCAAACACCGGCTTTCTGGAAAGATGTATGGGATCCTTTAGCCATTCCAAAGGTGAACTTCTTCTTCTGAACCCTGGTGCATAATAAAATTATTACGGGAGACAATCTGGAAAAGAGGAACATAGTGGGACCTCACAGGTGTGCGTTATGAAACAACAATGTTGAAACAACCCATCATCTTTTCATTGATTGTGATTATGCCAAAGAGGTCTGGGGTCTCGTGCTACAGGACTTTCAGATCACAATCCCTCCTCTGAATTCGGTTGCAGAACTCTTTGCTTCTTGGATGCGTACCTATCCCCACAGAATTCCCCCCAAGTCTTTTTGGCGGAAAATCTGGACAACCATTCCCAAATATGTGTGCTGGCAAATTTGGCTGGCATCAAATCAACAGATCTTCAAAGAGATGTGCCTCTACCCACTGCAAGTAATGGTAAAAGCCAAATCTTTCCTCCTGGAAGTGGCCCAACATCAGAGTTATAAAGTGAATCACCTGCTACAGCCCGAGGAAAAGAAGTGGCTCAGTCCACTTGTGCCAAGGCTGAGTAAGCATCTCCTTGCGCCACTTTCAGTCAATCTCGAATGGCGTATAAGAGATGAAGATGACAAATTTCAGATTTGGTGGCGATCAAAGAATACAACCACAATCTTCTTTGATGGGGCGTCCAAAGGAAACCCTAGTGAAGCTGGTGTCGGGGGGGGGTCATCTACTCTCCAAATGGGAACAAAGTCTGTTTCAGCTGGGGACTAGGAATGAAATCCAATAACCAAGCTGAGTTGCTAGGGCTAACCAAAGCTTGTCTTATTGCCAGAGAAGAAGGTATCAAAGACCTCCAAGTCTTTGGGGACTCGGAGATAATAATAAAAAACTTAATCACGAAGTCGTGGTTTAGCAACGCAAGTCTCAAAAAAACCTTGGATAGATTGAACAGAGTCCTCTTAGGCTTCAATTCGTGCAATTTTTATCATGTTCTAAGGCTGTCAAATAGAGAAGCAGATCAATTGGCGAACAAGGGCAGCACTCTCATGAAAGGGCTGTTAATGGTAAACAATGAAAGCTTCTTCCAAATCCCCTGAGAATAGTGTAATCCAAAAGTAGAGGAAGTTAGATGTCAGCATTGTAATAAGGGCTGCTTCGGCAAAAGCCCATTTTCTTCAGTTAATAAAATCTTTATCCGTTTCAGTTAAAAAAAAAAAAAAAACCAACTTTTCAGCATTCCCTGTCAATAAGCTCTTTCGCTCTCATACTACATTTTGTCCTTCCATGACCCTCTCTCATAACTAAACAAATCCTTGATACAATTTCTCTAATAAATCAAAAGTATCCCCCATGGCTACTGTAGAACTATTATGGATAGGCACTATATTTTGTTTGAAGTATGAATCAAAGGTAAAGATGAAGTATGTAAACTGTATATGCAAATACAATTGAACTATGGCTAATGAGAAGATCCTGATTCATTATTATCACTCACTTAAAATCATTATTTTAGCTTTACTTGAGGAGGGGGGATATCAAAATCTTATACCATCATTTCACACGAACCGACTACCGTCATTCCTTTTTACCCATCCTTTTGTTTGTTTCACCACCATTTGCATGCCTTCACCTGCAAAACTTACTCTGCTCAGAAGCGGTTACTTGACTCTCTGACGGTGCATTTTACTGAGCTATTAGCTATGGGAGGCCTTGTTATACGGTATGAACCTTCCACGACAGCCCTGTTAGAATTATATCCAGAATTCTATCAAATTTTTCTGCAGGCAGGCTAGTTGGGTTATTTTGAGAGGCTCCGGGGATTTGATCAACAATAGATTCTTCAATTTTGTCGAAAATCTCAGGAAGATTATTCCATTGTTCAAGGGGTTCAGATTCCAATCGCAGAGGATGATATAGCATAGGTTTCGGGTCTCCCTATCACTGGCATTCGCTGGTTCAGTCGCAAACACATTATTGTTAATGCCCAACGGGATTTTTTCTTGCCAGGGGAACAAATTGAGCCTAAAGGCCGGGGTGTTCGACTTAGCTCGTTTCCGCCTCCTTGGCTGAAAGTTGCAGAGTTTTTCAAGAACTACCTCACCTATGAAGGTTGATGCCAGGTAGTCTACCAATACGATTTTGTCTTGTTGTCTCATTTACGACATGCTAGATTGGTGAATATTCCCTACTATCTGCTCGGATGTCTTAGAAATATGTCGCATTACTGTAAAAAGGCTAAAAATCTCGCCCTTTCCCTCACCCATCACCGTCTCACTCAACTACTCATCCAAAAGGGTTTTTCCCAACAAAACCCTCTCCTAAACAACCCACCCATAGACCCTCAAGAAGTTGTTGAACATCCCGAAAATCTTCAGGAATAGCAACCACAAAACCTTCAAGATCCTCCAGAAGTACCTAACAGTCCATCTACAGACCCAATTAATCCAATTAACCTTCCTACCATACCAAGCCTGCCCCACATATTACCAAAATCATCTACTCCTGCCATTCATATCCTTGGCGATGATTCTGAACCAGACAACTCTCCCTGCCCCATCACTGAGGAAAAACCCTCATGCAAATGAAAGAAACAAATTCCTCATTTTCCCTGATTTTTACAAAGAAAACGAACAAGGACCTCAACAAGAGAAGCCACTACTACCACTGCCCTAAACCCCCAACCCATCTGGCTAAAAGCCCATACACCTCCACCATCCTAAATTCCAGAATTTTTACCTATTCCACCCATGGGCACTGAAACATAAGAACCAGAGGCCCAGTGTACTGCGACATCATCCTTTTTAAATCAAGTAGCTAAAACACAAGAACCAGCTACTCATCCAGTAGCTGAAACACAAGAACCAGCTACTCATCCAGTAGCTTAAACACAAGAACCAACTACTCATCCAGTAGCTGAAACACAAGAACCAACTACTCATCCAGTAGCTAAAACACAAGAACCAGCTACTCATCCAGTAGCTGAAACACAAGAACCAACTACTCACTCAGTAGCTGAAACACAAGAACCAACTACTCATTCAGTAGCTGAAACACAAGAACCAGCTATAGTTGTTACACAAGAACCAACTACAGCTGAAACACAAGAACCAGTTGCTGATATATTTACCAAAATATAGGAATCAGATGCCCAGGGTGCCGCAACACTACTTTCTCTACATCAAGAAGATGAAATACAAGAATCAGTTGATCCTGTAGTTGCTCCAAAAGAACCAACTAGTGCGGTTGTGACTGTTACACAAGAACCAGTCACCCCTCTTAATATACCCATGAAATATCAACAACCAGAACCAACAATGGCCTCTGTCTTACAAGAAAATGAGTTCCTAAGGTCTGAACTAGAAGCCTACAAGCAAGAACTAGTAATGGTAAAGGAAGCCTACGATAAGGAACTTAAATTGTATACCCTAGCTTGCATAGTGACCATGACAGAGGAAAATACAAAAGAGAATCAGTGTAGAGAGTATATGTGCAGTCAATGTGGGGAAATTTATTATCAAGCAGGCTACAAAGTAACTCAAATTCCAATGCCTGGAGCTTCCCCTGCACCTACGACTTTTGCAGTCAAAGAAGAAAACCCTACTGTTACACAAGAACCAGTAGGACCTTCCAAAATTCAAAATGAACCCTGGCCTACAACAACTGCTGCATATTAAGCCCCTGTTTTTATTAATAAAGTTGTACAAACACTACCTATTGATGAATCTTCCCCTCCCAGCAAGATCAATACCCATACTCTTGTGGAACAAGCCACTCAGACCCTACCTCAGCCTATCACTTGTGATGATGAAACACAAACTCAACCATGGGATGAGCAGGCAATAATGGACAAATGGAGAAAAGAGTATGTTGTTACACAGGAAAAAAGCCTGCAGGAGCACAGACTACTCTAGCTAAACCACATCTATTCAAAATGGGAAGCTTTGGAGCAAACACACCAAGAATCCTGTGCCCATAAGAAGAAGAATAAAGAGATAAAAGGAAAATTGCTCCTGATGTTTGACTTGGCACAAAAATTGTTGGCTGTAAGGAAACCATCATCCAATTACTCTCTTTTCCTCATAGAATGACTTACATTTTTTCAAATTAAATCAATCAAAGAAGGCAGACCCCATGCAGTGTTAAATCTAGCAGATTTTGTTAGAACCTTTGTAGAAGCTTCTACTATTGATCAACACCTCCTCTGTGAGGTATTTATTCATAATGAGCCTATCCCTGAGAACCGACAGCTTAACCTTAACCCTCTTGTCGGTGATAGCCAGATTCAGGCACTCACCTCCTTTCCTAACAATCAGATTACATGGAAGAATGACTTCCTAGCTACCAAGCATAACGAGAATAACCGCCTCCTCTGGATACAGCCAGAACCACAGAACGTTGCCACCTTTGTTGCAGAGTATTATCAGTTTTGGAAGAAACCATGGATGATTCAATATATTCGGCAACTACAAACAACAGTACTTTAGGATTGTCAACAGTTTATTAAATCCACAGAGATCATTTCCCTACAAGAAAATAACATGTTTTGGCAATAATATTCTGAGAAAAGACAGGAACAGAATCCCTTTAGTTCTACCAATCTTGAGACAACAATCTCCCAAGTACCTAGCTACATCAAATGCGTTCAACAATGTGCTAAAAGATGGATAGGTTATCAGTTCCATTTTCCTATTCTGTGGATGCCAGCAGAGAAATATCAAGTTCATCATAAGTTTCCCAAGAAGGCTGAAACAGTAGCTTGGCAAAGGCTACAATGCGTTCAAGGATTTAGAGCTCCAACAGACAACACTTTCCACAGCTACTTCTTAAGTAATTTGCACGCTCAGAGTCAGTATTCAGATTCTGATTCAGATTGAATTTACCTGAGTACATGCAACCTTTTAGTTGGGGGGGATGTTAGGACCCTATAATGTACCTTTGTGTTCACACTTTTTGCTACCATTACATCCTTTTTCCACTCACATTTAAGCTTACATTATCACCTTACCCTATCTTTCCAAAGGTATATAACGTCTCTTCTCTTTGCTATATGTTTAATTTGTTTTACATGTAATTTTACATTACTCTCATACTTAACCATCGATAAGAAATATATAGTGTTGAAACAATTTGAACTGCAGATTATTGTTGTTGCTTGAAGGCTCGTTACTGAAATAGTCAAAAGCACGCAAACCTCGTTGCTGAAACAGTCCATGGTCTGCGATGCTAAAACAAAAATTCACAGAACAGTAAGAAGGAGTTGTTACACTAGCCACAACAGTTTCACCTTAATCCAACATTAACCATCATTGTTGCTTGAGACCACGTTGCTGAAATAGTCTGTGATTTGTGATGCTGAAACAGTATACAACAACAATAACAAGAAGATAAATAAAGAAGTTGTTACACCAGCCGCAACAACTACACCTCACCCAACACCATTCCAACTATTGTAATAACATTCTATTACGGGAGATCAGGATATCCTATTCCAGTATAGAAGATTAGATCTGACTAAGAATAGGATACATATGTGCACATGTAATTTGATGATCAATTGTATTAAGGGGATTCTCCTCTTTAAATAAGGAAAATCATCATTAGAGGGAATCCTTTTTGGATAGAAAGGAATTACAGAGAAGGACGTGTTCACTTTAGACATTGTAACATGATACAGTTGATAGATGAATAAAAGATTATTCTGAGCATTCCTTCCTAGTTCCTTTCATTCTTGGGGAATCTTGTGAGAAGGGAGGGCCCACCTTCTTCACAAGATTCACCCATTAGTTTTGTAGTGTGTTAATATTATTTTTGTTCACACCTTGATCAAATTCTGTTTTGTTGAAACTCTACTTTACTAAACTTTGTTTTGCTAAAACTCTTCTTTACTGGTTGTTACATTGTTTTCATATAATTCATGCTTGGGTAACTGTTAATCATTCTAATTGGTAATTATGTTTGATGAATTTATGAAAGTGTGGTAATCAGAGACAGGTGATGAAGATTCCTTCTTGGGGAATAGGGTCTTGTTCTCTATTATAAGATAATTATCCTTCAGTACGTGTCAATCATTTTGATCAGTAATGAGTTCATGAAAGTGTGATAGTCAGAAACAGGTGTTGAAGATTCCTGCTTGGGGAATAGGGTCTTGTTCTCTGTTACAGAATAGTTGGTATTTTCTTTTGCAGTATCTTGAAACATTTCTTTCCTAGGTTGTTGTTTATTAATGTAATCTAGGATTCTTTAGATAATTATTTCCTTAAACTTTGGACTCTGCAATAGGTAGGTTGCTTTTCTGTATTTCAAAGTAGAACTTCAGTTTGTTCAAGGAAAGGTGTGATTAATGTACTTTTACTACAACTCTAGATTGCTTTTGTGATTGAGCATATACAGTGTGTGATTGCCTTTGAAATAAACAGACTTCCTTGGGTTGACAATTTATGTAACACTTGATTGTTTAGTTAATAAGCAATTACAGTGACCAACAATACCCTACTCATTGTGGTTCACAAGCTGGCAACCTAGTTTCCCTTCATTTTAGGGACTTACACAGGTGACTGCGAGGGTATACCGCAGTACCTAGGGTAGAAATCAAGCCACTCTTTGCAGAGTATACCCGGAGGGTGCTTTCGTGTTCAAGTTTCACTTGCACCGGTAAGTTTCTCTAGTGTTGGCTGTTGCAAATTTTCTTCCAACTAGTAGTAGTGGTTTTCTTGATGCATCTCATAGGAACGTTTTCTAGTGTGTGTTTTAGTATTCAAGGTTAGAAAGCCTTAGTGTGTCATTGATCCTCTCACACAGTGGAAGATCAAGAACTCTGCTAGTTGTGAAGGATTTTGGGCCTACTACCAATTAACTTGGAGCCACTACCGCCACCACAAAGGTGAAGACTTGACCAAGAAGGGTAATTTGAGGTGACAGAGCCATATGAAGTTGTACCCAAGCCATCTCCAAGAGGAGAACATTCAATTCTGGTGGGACTGTTGTGGGGAAATTCTACCCTACGGACTAACAAGCTAGGGCTTAAACTTGCATGCAGATCATGACCCTTCAGAAATTACTTTTAACCTTCTACCCCAAAGCTAAAACCCTTTTTCACAAGAAAACATGGGAAGAACCAACTAACCTTTTTATCGATGGTTGGTGTAGATCCTCCGTTGTACTTTATCCCCTTGATTCTACTGCTCCTTCCAAAAAGCGATCATGCAATCAAGACAAAACTACGCATGCATGCTATTGTTCTACTAGAGGGTTAGAGATTAAACATAAATCAAATGAAACACATACGACTCATGTATTTGGGACGGGAAAAGTATCTTTTTATTAATCTCAAGGTGAATCAACTTACAATGATTATAGAGACCGTCCACCGTTCGTTGATCCTGATCCTGGGCTCCTCCTCTTCTTTGTCCTCCAATTGCTTTGCTTGAAATCTCCTAAAGCTTGAGGAAAGGCTAAAGGGTTGGGACAAAACGGATTCGGCGATTGGGCAGAGTTTCTTTGCTATGATTTTCCTCCTTTGAATAGTACCCCTACCCCTTATTTTATAGGCTGGAAGGAGCTAGGGTTTTGGACGAACTCTCGGCCATGCATGGCTGGGAGTTCTAGTTAACTAACCCAAAGCTTTTCGTCCCAGTGGAAAATTTCCTGATTTTTTTCTTTGTTAGGTAAACGCGGGCTGTAGTGGGCCAGCCAGCGTTCCAACGCATGTAGTATAAGGCCTGCCAGCGTTCCAATGCGCCCAGTGATAGGTTAGGGCGCAGGTTACTTAATTTAGGAGGTGTTTGAAGAGTCTGTTCAGCATGGATTTGGAAATGAAGGGCAATGAGTTGGCCTGATGCCAGCTAAGCATGGATGGTGCAATTTAGGGTTATAACAGATGCCCCCTAATGTGTGAGGTCAGAAGAGAATCTGATGGCCGAAATACATTACCAATTCTTTACCAATCTGTACTGATATGCTAAATGAGTGAGCCCAGGAATCAGGAA
>SNQJ01S0037798.1:64418-87885 GCA_010110895.2 Picea sitchensis
TGGGAGTTCCAGTTAGCTGACCCAAAGCTTTTCGTCCCAGCGGAAACTTTCCTGATTTTTTGCTTTGTTAGGTAAACGCGGGTTGTAGTGGGCCAGCCAGCGTTCCAACGCGTGCAATATAAGGCATGCCAGCGTTCCAACGCGCCCAGTGATAGGTTAGGGTGCGGGTTACTTAATTTAAGAGGTTTTTGAAGAGTCTGTTCAACATGGCTTTGGCAATGAAGGGAAATGAGTTGGCTTGATGCCAGGTAAGCATGGATGGTGCAATTTAGGGTTATAACAGGGACCAACTATTTCTGACCTTGGAGTGGAAAATCTCAGTTCATATAACTCTCCAATCATTGACTTTTCGACACCACTTATGATACAGATTTCCCCTCCATGGGTAATGAATCATGAGCGTCAGATAATCCTATAAGCATCGATGGAAGAAAATGTTGCTACTTCGTTAGGGAGTCCTCATACTCCCTCTATAGTTGCCACAACTGGGGGTGTTCCGCCTCCTAAATCACCTTTGTAGGTCTGGGCCACTATGGTCTTGACCACCTCTACCTCAGGTAGTGGTCCGATTTTTTTCCATGGTGGAAATCACTACACCATTTATGCAGAGTGCGGCGGGCCCTCTGTTTTCATACGGGATGCCCAACTTTGACACAAAATTGGTCCTCTCCTACTCCACCTTAGAGACTTTGTGTCTGGGAGCAGGGAGCTCCAATGATCCTCTACAAGGCTCCATGGGGGGAACCTCTACTCCTTATAATAATTTCCCTTACGACGGGGGTCATATACCTCAGTTGTCCCCCTCACTTGGCTCTGATTCTCAACAACCCGTGATGCAGACCACCAATCCTCAGAATCGAGGTCCACTTAGGATCATTCTAACTCTACCCTCCTGAGTCTGATTGTCTCTTAGGTTCCTCCACAAGGAATCCTACACACACACAACAACAGTTTTTTTCCATAGGTCCTTATGAGTATACCCCATATGAAACAACACAAAGCATCACTCAACTCCCCTGACAAAAATAAAATGATTGCTCCCTTTTTCCTTATTGGGACTTTCCTTTTCTTTCCTTTTTGGGATTACGGGTTTCGCGATTTCGCGAATCTTGTTGTTGAAGTTCTCGACCTTTCCACCTTCCAAAACCCGAAATGTCGATTTTTCCGAAATGCATGGCCACTTCCTCCTACATAGATGTGTCACATTTCATGACTTCGGGAGTTCTGGAACAATGAATCTCGACCTCTTGTCTTCGCAACTGTCGAAATGAAGAAACCCGAAACGTTCAGCAAAAGACTGGCTTCTATCAGAACTTTATCCCTTTCAGGGTTTCAGACTTCACGATTTCGCAAGTCCTATTGTAAGGATTCCAATTGAATTTCTCGCCTATGTTGATATGCTCTGTGTTTATACTCTTGATTCAAACTTTGCAATCGCTCCTTCACTTGGCTGTGAAGTTCCTTCATTGCTTCTGCAAAGTCTTCTACACTAGCACTCCTAGTTTATTATGTTCTAAATCCTTCAATTCATAAACTCCCCTTGACTGCATTCCATACACCATTTGGAATGGACTCTACCCTATGCTTCTATTGAGTGAATCATTGTAAGCAAATTCTGTCTAAGGCAGAATGTGATCCCACTGACTGTGGTGTTCAGTCACTAGGCTCCTTATCAAATCTCGTAAGCTTTTGTTCACAACTTTTGTTTGTCCATCCGTCTGAGGATGATAAGCTAAGCTAAATGACAAATTTGTCCCCATCTTCTTCCATAAATTCCTCCAAAAATGTCCCACGAACTTGGTGTCTCAATCTGAAACTATACTTCTTGGTAAGCCATGAAGTTTGACAACTTCCTTGAAAAACAGGCTCGCAATATGTGTTGCGTCGTTGGTTTTCTAACATGATATAAAATCTGTCATCTTTGAAAATCTGTCTACCACCACAAAGATTGAATCAAATCCTCTTTGTGTTCTTGGCAGCCCCAATATAAAATCCATGCTCACTGCATCCCATGGCCTCTCAGGTATGGGTAATGGTTGGTATAACCCTATGTTCTTCTTTTTTTCCTTTGTGTGCTGACAAATTCTACATCTGTCACAAATTTCTTAACATCTATCCTCATTCCTGGCCAAAAATATGAGCCATTCAGTTTTGAGAATGTTTTTTCATGACCAAAATGTTCAGCCAATCCTCCACTATGTTTTTGTTTCAACAGATTCTCCCTCACGGAGCATTTTGGAATACATAATTGATTGCCTCTGAATAATAATCCATCCTGGATCATATATTCGGTCCACTGGCTTTTGTCCTTGAGAATTGGATTCTCAGATGCCTCATACGCCTCTTTAAAATCTGGATTATCTCTGTACATTTCTTTGAGATTATCAAAACCCAAAGTTTTGACTCTAAATTCCTACATAAGAAAACATTTCCTACTCAAATCATCAACAACTTTGTTAGCAGTTCCAGAAATATGTTTAATTACAAAAGTAAAATTCTGCATGTATTCAACCCATTTAACATGTCTTTGGTTCAACTTCTCCTGTTGATTCATGAGTTGTAAGGCATGATTATCACTATACAAAACAAATTCTTTAGGAACCAAATAATGTCTCCATTTCTTCAGCGCTTGTATGACTGCATAGAATTCTTTGTCATATGTTGAGTATTTAATCTTCGCTTCATTCAATTTCTCACTGAAGTATGCAATTGGTCTGTTGTCTTGGCTCAAGATCGCTCCTATTGCAAACCCACTCGTGTCACACTTGACCTAAAATGTCTTACTGAAATCTAGCAACACTAGAATTGGTTGTTCAATAATCTTTTTCTTCAGCAAGTTGAAACTTTTTTTTTCTTCCTCTGTCCAATGAAACGATTTGTGTCTTTTCTTCACCGTGTCCATCATTGATGCACTAATCCCACTAAAATTCCAAATGAATTTCCTATAGAAACTAGCTAATCCATGGAATCTTCGAACCTCAAATACACTTTTTGGCGATGGCCAATTCTTAGTCGCCTCTACCTTATCTAGATCCATTTTTCAGCTCATCTGCAGAGATAACCCAAATAAATGAGTTCTATCCTCATAAATGTTGATTTCTTCATATTTATCAACAACTTCTCTTGCTGTAATATCCTCATCATTGTAGCCAAATGCTCCAAGTGCTCTGTTTCTATCTTATTGAAAATCAATATATCATCAAGATATACGATGACGAATTTCCCGATGAACTCCTTCAGGACTTCATTCATCAATTTTATGAAAGTGCTAGGTGTGTTTGTTAAGCCAAATGGAATAACAATCCATTCATACAGTCCTTCATTTGTCTTAAAGGTTGTCTTCCATTCATCACCTTCTCTCATTCAAATTTGATGATATCCGCTTTTCAAATCGATATTTGTAAAAAAAAAATCTCCACTCAAGCAATCCATCAAATCATTCATCCTTGGCAAAGGAAATCTATATCTAATGGTAATATTGTTGATTTCCCTTGAGTCTGTACACATTCTCCATCCTCCATATTTCTTTGGGCTAAGCACTATTGGAACAGCGCATGGACTCAAGCTTTCTCGAATCAACCCTTTGTCCATTAAGTCATGGACTTGTCTCTTGACCTCCTCATTCTCCTGTGGCATTAATATGTACACTGCTTTGTTTGGTAAACTAGATCTAGGTATAAGATCGATGTGATGACTTATACTTCTGATCAGTGGAAACGAGCAAGGTAGTTCGTCCACTACTATACCAGCAAACTCTTCCAACAACTTTTGGATTTCCTCTGGTAAATCATCCACTCTTGTACTAGTTAAAACAATTTTAGGCTTCCTGACCATAATACATTGTGTATCTTCCTTATTCTTAACCTCCTTAAGAAGTTCCTTCCCACTCATGAGAAGTACAGTGTTTCTCACCTCTGGTTTCACTTCTTTATCCTTAATTGGCAACAAAATGTGAGTTCTCCCATTCTTCTCCAGGGTGTATGTGTTATTTCTCCCATCAAGAATCACATTCCTGTCATATTGACATGGTCTACCGAGCAATAGATGACAAACATCCATGGGAATGACATCACATAGTATTTTATCCTTATATCCTCCTATTTTAAATTCAACTAAACATTGTTTAGTGACATTTACCTGATGTCCTTTTTGTAGCCATGAAACTCTATATGGGTTTGGATGTTCAACAGTCTCCAACTCCATCTTTTCTACTATCTTTGTAGAAATGAGATTGTTTGTGCTACCACTGTCCACGATGACTTTGCATACCCTGTCTTTGGTCTTGCAAGAAGTCCAAAAAAGTCTGCTCCTTTGGGCTGAGTTCTCTGCCTCTTTCTCTGGCTTCAAGAGAACTTTCCTCATCATCAGTGATCTTCTACCCTCAGCATCTTCTGCCTCAACATTCCATCTTTGTGCTTCGGCAATGTGAGTTTCACCTCCTTCTTTCTTTCTATCTGGACAGTCATAGGATTTGTGTCCATTCTTTCCACAGGTAAATCATTTTATTTCTCCACCTCTTCCTCTTCCTCTTCCTCTGGTTTGAGGAAAAACATTCTTATCAACATATTTCCCTCTCTGTGAGCTTTGAACTCTCTCAGTTTGAGTTTGAGGTTTCTTCCACTCTTCTTTAGGTTTATGATTCTTGTCTTGGGCAATTTTTTTGCCTCTGGCTTGACTTATGCCTCCGCCTCTTTGACCTTGATTTCGGCTTAGCTTCTCTTCAGCTTTTAGAGCCATATGATAAGCATCCTCCACATTTCTAAAGGTCATCATGATCATCTCATCCTGAAGGTCGTATCTTAGACCATTCATGTACCTGACAACTTTTTCATCATCGCTTTCCCAATGACCTTCTCTGATGTTTATCTTGTAGAATTCTTCAGTGTACTCTTTCACTATCATAAACTTCTGTCTCATGTTTTACATCCTCCGAAAAAGAGCACTCATCAACTACTTGTCTCAACCATGTACCCAACATGTACCTTAACCAAAATCCCTCATCAATTTTATCATCCAAATATGATTTGTATCTCTGTAATAGACCTAGTGTATATGATCACATACCTGCAAAACTTCCTTAACTTTCACAATAAGAGACTAGCATTTTCATCAAAGTTTTCTTTAGTCTCACATGACTAGTTTGGGATTAGTAAACAACCCTAACTTGAAATAATCATACCTATGTACATGTAATGAATAAATATATGAAAATAGTACACAATTTTATTCAGTTTTTTTTATGCAATTCTTCTGAGTGTCACTACTTGGAACCTCTCAAAAAAGGAGTTATAATAAAAAATGACATACCTTGTTGAATTTTGGCTTATTTTAGAGAGCGACCTTGTAGAGCGTGCCCCAGATGGAATATTTGTTGAATGGATCTAAAAATGTTACATAGAATACTAAATATTGTACTATAACCAACACATTTGGTCTTACTAAATTTGTATATGTTATGAAGAAGTTATGACATTTTTACCCAAAACACATGTTTTAGACTAGTTTCAGGACTAGCCACAAACCTTATTTTCCATGGAGTGTAACTCCAAAAATACAACGACCCACGAGATAATTTTTTTTCCAAAGATACTTGGATATGTTTCCTAAATGGCCTATCAATTTCACAGTTTGAATCATTCTAGAAAAAACGTTATTCTGAAAGTGGTGAGATGACCTATAAATAACATACCTTATAAAGCATCATCAAAAGAATGTATCCTCCCTTGAATTCCGGTCTTCTTTTCTTCACATTCCCTCTAAAATTTAGCTTAGATATCCTTGGTTACCTTGGTATCCTATATATATTCAATATTCTCAAGTGTGATATAAAATGAGAGATCCTTACCTCTTATTTATTCTCTCCAAGTAGCTTCCTTAGAAGCATCTTCTAGGTCACTTTGCCCACTTTCCTTATTTTACGGTTGACCCACTTGTAATTTCTCCATTAAATTTATTATTTAAATAATTTATTTTGTATTCACTTTTAATTATATAACACTCATCACTTCATTTTATTATTTATCTTCTAAAATATCTTAAACCACTTTGACTACTTTGACCTTTTGGGGCTTCTAGATGACATATGAGGGTCCTCCAACTTTGTAAGGCCATAACTCTCAAATTGTGAGGAGTTATGTGATGTTTCACATACCACCAGAAATGGAATGACATGTAATATCCATATAGAATATTATTACTTGAAAATATATCAAAATTCATACCATTATCCATCAAACAAACTTGGGTCCATTACCCAAACCTGGGTTCTCCAACTTCTCATGGCCATAACTCTCTAACCGTGAGGGGTTATGTGACGTTCCACATACCACTGGAAATGGAATGACATGTACTATCCATATAGAATAGTATTACCTTAAAATATATTAAAACTCATACCATTATACACAGAATAACCTTGGGTCCATTACACAAACCTTTGTGCTACCAAAATTCGCTACTGGACTTTCTTCAAGGGTTGACATCAATGAAAACCAACCTTAATCAACAATTTCCTTAGAAGTGTTGTAATGAGGTGGTATAGGCTTTTCCTACATGGATGCCCTAGGTAGATCCTTGTCTTTCATTTCAACGTCCATGCTGTGAATTTCCTATAGGCTTGGGATTCCTTTTAGTCCCACCATGATTTTGTGTTGAAGCCTCATTCTTATTCATATTTTTCTAGCCTATCCCTGAGGGAATCCATAAGAGCATGGTTTGTTGTATTTCAAGCTCACTTAAACTTTGAAAGAGACATCTAACGAGAAATTATTTGTTCAGAAATCATTGAAAGAACCACAGTAGTATCTATTGTTTGTCGACATTTCGGATCCACAACATGATCCATCTTTAGGACAAAAGAGCCTAAGGAAAAATACAAGAGATGAACCCTAATAAGTACTAAGGTGGAGTGGAGGAACCTAAAATGTTGGCTCAGTGAAAACCCTAGGTTTACTAAAAACGTTTTACAATAAGATCTATATTATAATGTTAAAAACAAAGTGAATAGGTTTAAGAATTATTTTAGTTTTATAATCCAATTAGTATTAATATTATAATTAATGTTATATGCTAGTTTTTAGGTTAAAATAAGGATTAATTTTATTTTTATTAGAGGTAATATTAATATTATTATTAATGTTTTCTACTAGTTTGGGTTTAAGTTAGAAATAATAAGTAGTGGTAATAAATATTAGGTTTAAGAATTATTTTAGTTTTATAATCCAATTAGTATTAATATTATAATTAATGTTATATGCTAATATTTAGGTTAAAATGAGGATTAATTTTATTTTAATTAGAGGTAATATTAATATTATTATTAATGATTTCCTACTAGTTTGGGTTTAAGTTAGAATTAATTTAATAGTGGTAATAAGTATTCTAGGATTTTATTGAGATTTATTGGTATTAATAAAGTTAGTTTAGTTAATTAATTAAATTAGTTTAATTTTAATTTTATTATAATAGTCTAGGGTAGAAATTAGGTTAAAACCTATTAATGAAACCTTAGAAATTGGTACAAGTTCTTAAGTCCTAGGGATTAGGCTCTTACTGTCTTCTTTCCCAAAATAGCGGGATCCAACTATCACTAATCTCCAGACCGGTGTCTCTGTTTAGGTTATTTGGATTCTTGATGATTTGAATTGGTTCACTAATTCATCGTTTAAGGACGTAGACTTCTTCTGCTAAGATTTTGGTGTCTTCTAAGCATATGTGATGCTTTGTTGTGAGAGAGTGTTATGTTAGTGCTGAGGTGTGGGTTCGTTCCTTCTTAATGTCAGGACCATGCTCTTTAATCTTGGTGTGAAAAGAGTGGCATGTTTCTCCAATGTAGCATTTTCCACACAGACATTTTATTCTATATACTCCTTTGCAATTAAGTTGGTCAAGTTTGTCTTTAACTGGTCTCATTTTCTATTTGATGGTATCAAGCGGTCTGAATGAGGTCTTAATTTCTTTCTTGTTCAGAATTTTTGCAATTTTATTGGTAACTCCTTGGATGTAAGGGAGGTAAGCAGTTGGGCTCGGGGTTTGGTTGTTTCGTTGTTGAGGTCTATTATTTTCTCTTTATAGGGATTTTGTTATTGTGTTCTTAATCTATTTTTCTTTGTAACTTATGCTCTTGAAAACTTTGTGAAGGTGATTTTTCTCTTGTTCTAGGTGTTCTTTATCTGAAATTCTTATGGCTCTTGTGGATAAGGTGTTAAGAACTCCTAATTTTTTGTTGGGGTGATGATGGGAACTGGCGTGAAGGTATTTTTTGGTGTGGGTGTTTTTTCTGTAGACTGAATGTCCAAGTTTCCCATCTTCTTTACTGTTAATTAGTATGTCTAGGAATGGGATGTTGCCATTATCTTCGAGTTCCATTGTGAATTTAATGTATTCAGATAGATTATTAAGATGCTGGAAAAAATTATCCAGCTCTTCTTTCCCATGAGGCCAAATTACATTAGTATCGTCAACGTAATGTTTCCATCTTAGTGGTTTCAGGGGATAAGAATCTAAGGCTTTATTCTCAAAGTTTTCCATGTAAAGGTTGGCAACTATGGGGGAAAGTGGAGAGCCCATTGCTACACCACTAGTTTTTCATAAAATTCTCCTTGATAGCTGAAGAATGTGGAGCGAAGACATACCTCATCTAGTTTCATTGTTTCAGGATCAACTACTTCTTTGACAACCACGATTTCTTCATTAAGAGGGATGTTTGTGAATAGAGAGACAACATCAAAGCTAATGAGGTATGTTCATTCTTAATAATATTAATGAAATCATTTGAGTCTTTTATGAAGGAATCTGTATGACCTACTAATAGGCCTAAAACTTTCACGACATATTTGGTAAGCTCATAGGTGGGTGATCCTATTGTATTAACTATACATCTCAGAGGAGTTCCTTCTTTGGGGATTTTTGGTAGACCATAAATTCTCAGGGTGATCTCAGTGTTGGGCAACAATATCTTTTTCATCCTCTCATCTAAGCTGGAGTTGTTGATGGCTTTCTTCACTTCCCATGTGATATTTTTAATGGGGTTATTCATGATCTTTCTATAACTACCACATGATAGGTGTTCGTTCATTTTTGTGATATAATCTTCGTGATTCATGATAACTATGGTTCCACCCTTGTCGTCTTTGAGAATTACTAAGTTTGTGTTGTTTCAAAGGTTTTTTAATGCTAGGTGTTTTTCTCTTCTAATGTTGCTTCTTGGAGGTTTTGATTTTCTGAGGATAACATCACATTCCTATCTAATTGGGTCCTTATATTCATCTACTAAGGTCTTAATGTTGTCTTCTATGAAATATATGAGGTTATCAACTGGGATGGAGGAGGGGGAGACTGCAAAATTTAAACCTCTTTTGAGCACGCTTAGTTTGAAATGGATTAGTTCATGGGAGGAAAGGTTCATGACTTTCTTCACGTTGTTGTTATATGCGTTATCTTTTCTATTGAGTAGTCGTTCTAATTTCATACCTTTCCTGGTGCGATCTATTCTATCCATGTTTTCAACCTTCAAAGAAGCCAGTGTGTCTATATTTTTCCACAGTCCCGGGTGTATGGCACGAGAAATCTTCAAGTGGAGTTGGAGGGCGATTTTCGACAAGGAGTCTAGCACGCATATGTTCTTCCTAATTTTGCCCCTAACTATAGATTTACCTAATGCACAAAAGGCATTTTTATTCCATTTTCTCTTGATTTTATGCTCAATGCATGCGAATTTAGGTAAGATGTTGTTATCTCTGCAACATTTTAGGAAATCTAAGTCTGTTTCCCTTCTCTTGATTTTTACTCTGAGCTTCTCAAGTTCACAAACTTCATCCAAAATCTCCCTTCTGTATAGGGATGTAATCTGATAATTTAGGTTTCTGTGGTGAGAGTTTTATTCATACATCATCAGAAGAACCACAGTATTATCTATTACTTGCCAATGTTTCAGATCCACAACATGATCCATCTTCAGGACAAAAGAGCCTTAGGAAAAATACAAGAGAGGAACCCTAATAAGTACTAAGGTGGAGTGGAGAAACCTAAAATGTCGGCTCAATGAAAACCCTAAGATTTACTAAAAAAAATTATAATAAAATATATATTATATTGTTAAAAACAAAGTGAATAGGTTTAAGAATTATTTTAGTTTTATAATTTAATTAGTATTAATATTATAATTAATGTTATATGCTAGTTTTTAGGTTAAAATAAGGATTAATTTTATTTTTATTAGAGGTAATATTAATATTATTATTAATGTTTTCTACTAGTTTGGGTTTAAGTTAAAATTAATAAGTAGTGGTAATAAATATTAGGTTTAAGAATTATTTTAATTTTATAATCCAACTAGTATTAATATTATAATTAATGTTATATGCTAGTTTTTAGGTTAAAATGAGGATTAATTGTATTTTAATTTGAGGTAATATTAATATTATTATTAATGATTTCCAATTAGTTTGGGTTTAAGTTAGAATTAATTTAATAGTGGTAATAAGTATTCGAGAATTTTATTGAGATTTATTGGTATTAATAAAGTTAGTTTAGTTAATTAATTAAATTAGTTTAATTTTAATTTTATTATAATAGTCTAGGGTAGAAATTAGGTTAAAACCTATTAACGAAACCTTAGAAATTGGTACAAATTCTTAAGTCCTAGTGATTAGGCTCTTACTATCTCCTTTCCCAAATGAGCAGGATCCAACTATTGCTAATCTCCAGACCGTTGTCTCTGTTTAGGTTATTGGGATTCTTGATGATTTGAATTTCTTCCCTAATTCATCGTTTAAGGAGGTAGTCTTCTTTTGCTAACATTTTGGTGTCTTTTAAACGTATGTGATTCTTTGTTCTGAGAGAGAGTTCTGCTAGTGCTGAGGTGCGAATTCGTTCCTTCTTAATGTCAACACCATGCTCTTTAATCCTGGTGTGAAAAGAGCGGCATGTTTCTCCAATGTAGCATTTTCCACACGAATAATACATTCTGTATACTCCTTTGCAATTAAGTTGGTCAAGTTTGTCTTTAATTGATCTCATTTTCTGTTTGATGGTATCAAGCAGTCTAAATGAGGTCTTAATTTCTTTCTTTTTCAGATTCTCTAAAATTGAAAATATTGTCGATTGATCTTGTTTCCCTTCACTCTTGTCAAAGTAAAATTTGAAGGAACATATGTTTGGCCATAGTTTACCCCTTTTTTTGGCCCAGATGGATAATCTTATAAGAAAGGTACACCATAGGAGCTATGGTTTTCTAGGAGAGTATTATCAGGTGTAATTTTAACCTTTTTTTGGCCTTGAGGGACTAAATTTGTGAAAAGGGGCTATTATCCCTAGTTTTGGTTTATCTCTTTTTTGGTCCTTGGAGATTATTTATGAAAATGAAAACCCCTTGGAGTCTTATTTAAGCCCTTTTCAGACTCCCTAAACAAGAAAAGATTGTCGAGTGACCTTTTTTCTTTCACACTCGTTATTGGTCCAAAAGGAATATCTATTTGGCATGAGTTTAACTCTTTTTCCGGCCAATAGATTATTGTGTACTAAATATTGGTCATATATATTTTCCTGCTCTTGGATTCATAAAATCCTTGATATAAAAAGAATACATTTTTTTGAAATTTCATAAGTTCATTTGATATCCCTCAGTCTTAGCTTCGCAACACATTTTTTAGATAAAAAATCTAAGTTCATATGATCAAGATATCCAAGTTTAAAGTTTAAGAAAAGAAGAGCACACCTCTTTCATACTTAGTCTCGTTTTCAAAATCTTCTCCTCTCCTCTCCTCTTTTCCTTCATACTCAAAACTTAGAATTTTCATTCAACATATTTCTCTCCATACTTTACCTCACTCTTCTCCCATACGCTCCACTATCCTCAACAATTAGACATTTTTGGGACTCTTCCCTCATCACCTTACTTCCCTCACCTTCCCATCCCTACAAACCCACCATGCTCCTAAATCCACTGCCTACACTTTACCTTCCCACCTACATCACCCTATGTCACCCTTATCCCTCTGCCACCTACAAATTACCCCCTCCCCCTCTCATCTCCTTACCCTCTCCCTACTTAAACATTTTTTAAAAGTAATATAGCTCATGAGCAAGGGAACACCAGTCATCCCTCAATCCTTTACTCACCTCACTCCCCAACCCACCAACCCATCCCTATAGCCTAAAAACTACCCCCTCAACTTCTACTACCCACAATTTTCCCTTCACCTACCCTCTCGTGCATCCTCACATACTTAACTTATTTTCTCAAGTTTCAGTACATTACATTCTGAACCAATAAAATCCTTCCACATGGAGGCATATTATTGGTTGTATTTGGTATCTAATGAGTTTCTAACATGTAGGATATGACTCAATGATGACTTAGTTCTGACTGGGCATGAGGTGGATGATGACGGGGTTTCAAAAATTATTATTTTATTCAACAATTTTCCAAGGGTCGAATCCTCCAAGCTCCATAATTTCTTCTCTTCTTTGTTTCTTGCTAAGTGTATGAAACACTTAGTATTATATATCATGAATGTTTGTAATATCCCATGCATGTTGGATAACCTATATAAATAAAAAGTCGAATTTTCATGAAGAAAAACAAATTCAATCCAAGGGCTGAGATTTGCCCATTAATCTTGATCGATGGTGGTTGAGTTGATCTTGTGAAGTCCATAACTTAAGCTTCGAGTGTCAGAATCACGCAAACTTTATACCATTGGAAATATATTTTGATTTAGAATATTATGGTATAGGTTTAAAAGGATGAATATTTTTACATTTTCCCTAGAAATTAAAATATCAGTTGGCTGCATTTTTAATGGGTCTATGTGACAACTCAACTTCATGAACTCATATCTTGAGATCCAGGCGATGGATTTGGCTAGATTTTATATCATTGGAAAGATAAGAAAATGAAGATAACATCATAAGTGGTTTAAAGGGTGTAAACTATCCACATCCCTACTAGAAAATTAAAACATAGACATCTCTTAAAAGAGGCAACAAATTAAAAATTATTCGAAATAAAAGTTTATTTAAAAAACTTTTATTTAAAGATTTTTGGGGCCCACTTTAAAGCAAGAATATCAATGAATTAAATTAATTTAATTAAATTGATTTTCTAAAAAATAAAAAGGAATTTAAAGAGAAAAAGGAAAAAACCTAACTACTCAAGTAGTTAGAAGAGCTTTTCTTTAAAAAGGGAAAAGAGAGACTTCATGATTTTCATAATTCATTGTTGAGAGGGAATTCAAGGGAAAAGGATAGAGACATACCAGCCATCATTATGTAATCAAGATTTTGATAAAAAAATAAAAAAATAATTCATTCTTCTCCATTCTTTTCTTCTTCTACATTGTTTTCTCAAAGCTTTGTATTTATATTCTTGAAACAATCATGGGGCTAAGTTCTCAAGTGTTTTTCTTGTAATATTCCAAGACTTTTCATATATGATCATGGAGCATTTGCAACCATACATGTGACTGTCAAATGGATTTTGTATATTTTTAGATATATTTTATGAGAAAGGCTCCACAAAGAATTACTTTGAGTTGATCTTGACTATATCGTGTAACTTTGAGTTTTAACTATGAGATATTTGAGGTTAACCTATCAAAACCCCTTCCATTTTAACTACAATAATATTTTAAAATTCTTTGAGATGATCAGAAATATTATCTATTTTCTCTTTTGAGGAGATATAAATGTATCTATAGAGGATTATATATGTGACGTGAGTATTTATATTTTCTAATATTCCTCTTCAATATTTTATCTGTAAAGAACTTATTACTGCACATAAAGATCATATTGGGTTATTGAAGAACCATTTTAATATAAATCCAAGCAATAAATATTTGGGGTTTGCTTCCTAGTGCTCTCCCTAATCCAAGTGTTATAACCCTAAATTGCACCACACATGTTTACCTAGAATCAGGCCAACTCATATCCCTTCTTTGCCAAAACATTGTTGAAAAACGCTTTGAAAATCCTCTTGAATAAAGGCCCACGCGCCCTAACTCATTACTGCACGTGTGTACATGTTGGCTGACCCAAAACAACCCGTGTGCACCAACAAAAGCATGAAAAAACGAAAGTTTCCGATAGAACAAAAGGCTATGGGTGAGTTAACTGAAACTCCCGTCCATGCATGGCCGAGGGTTCGTCCAAATACCTAGCTCCTTCAAGCCTATAAAAGAAGGGGTAGGGGTACCATTTGGAAGAGGAAAAATATAGCAATGAAAATCTACCCATTTACGTATTCCCTTTGTCCCAACCCTTTAGCCTTTCCTAATGCCAAAGGAGATTTAAAGCAAATCAATTGAAGGACAGAAGAAGAGGAGCCCAGGATCAGGTTCAAGGAGCGGTGGTCGGTCTCAACTTTTGTAAGTTGACTTATTTTAAGTAATAAAGAGAATGTTTTTCCCGTCCCAATTCATGAACTTTTTATGGTTTGATTAGTTTATGTTTGATTTCTAACCCATTAGTATATAAGTAGTATGCATGCATAGCTCTTACTCATCTTGAATGCAGGTCAGCTTTGGAAGGAGTATTGCAAACAAGTAATCAATCACAACGGAGGATCGACATCAAACACCAGTAATGAGGTAGGTTGATCTTTCCAGGAATTTACTAAGAAAACGAGATTTAAATCTAGGGATGAAGGTAGAAAGTAATTTCTATTCGGTCATATCTACATGCAAAGTCTGAACTCTATTTGCTAGTCCATAGGGTGTTTTCCCCAACAACACCAAGATATTCAAAGACATATATTTTAGCCAAAGAGGAGAACCACCTCTCTAAAAAAGAAGGGGGACTAATTTCCTCATGAGGTTGTTGTTCCGATCTTGACAGATCCAAGCATCAACATTTTTGGTGACCATACTGGGGAACCAATTTATTTTCAATACATTTGAGGCCCTACTTCAAATCAAATTGAAGAACCAGAAATATCCATGGCTGAAATTTTCGGAAATAATATTCAAGAAAATTGATTCTTATTTTAAGCATGTCTCACCTTTTTTATAATTTAAAAAAGAACCGAGAAGCACCAAAGATTCAAGATAATGAACTCTCTGTCAAATCCATTGCAAAATCTTAAAATGAAGGATTTAATTCATGTCATAATGATTCTTTATATTATTCATCGAGCCCATCAATGGGTTTACAAGACTCAGCAAAAGGGATAAATACCCAAAGAAGGAGGCGATTTCATAAAACCCCTTTAAATCTACTAGAAGAAGAATTTCAAATGTCTGATATTTCTATTGATTTTTTTTCTACATTATTTGGGGATGCTTTAGAATATGCAAAGTAACACTCGATTAATTTTAAAGGTACATGTTATGATTTCAACCTCACTGAAGACATTCTTACAAGTAGATTATTATTAAAAAATCTACGAGGGAATTCTCTTGAATGGTATAGTTCATTAATCCCCAACTCCCTTACCAGCTGAGATGTGTTACAAGATTCATTTGCAGAAAATTTCATCCGAAAAGTGAATTCATATGTTTTTTTTTTATGTTTTAAATGTTGTTTCCCACCCACCCTCTCCCATATGGAAGCAAGATAATGAAGTGACCAATTTTGAAGAAGAATATAATCAAAGAGTGGATGGAATTTCTAAGTCAAATCATGTTGTTGAAGAGGAAGATGAAAATTCCAAATTACAAGAAGAAAATTTTAGCCTCCTATATACTCCATATGAAGATATTTCAAGCAACAAATTTGAGAATAAAATTGAGGAGCCTCCACCAAATACACAAGAAGATTTCAACCTTGTAATAGACAATGAAACGTCAGAAGAGAACTTGTAGCAAGACGAATTGATGGAAGAAATGAATCTTAAGAAGAAAGATGAGCAAGATCACCTTTAAATGAAAGAAGAGTATTTTCAAGAGATTTTTGATGAATCAATAACCTTGGAAGTGGTTGGAAATAAGGAAAAGTATGAATGTATTCTTATGTTACCAATCAAAGACAATAGTATTCTTGAGCAACCAGAAATTGATTTTATTGAATTATGGTTCCAGAGCAATGTTGTCCAAACAATGCAATCAAATCTTCACCATATTTGGTATAATATTTCTCCAATACATATTGAGAGTGCCCCTCACTCATTGGTAGAAGTCCCAACATATCTTAGAATTTTGGAGTTCATTCCACAAATCATATCAATGTTTGAATAGCTCCATTGGAAATATTTCTACACCTAAGGTTCCCCTTTCTTTCAAGTAAGTTAGGGTTGGTAGATCATGTATGTACATATTTTGTTTCTTCAGTTCAGTTTTGCATAATAAGGCAGTATTTATATTGAAGTTTGAAGATAACTCCATGAAAGAAGAATAATTATAAGAGTTCATTTTGAAGATGACCCCATATCCCAATGGAGAAGACAGTTGGTCTTGAGATTCTGCTATTCTTAGCAACCCACAGGGGGTCATTGTCCCACAGTTGGACTTAGTTGTTGACCAAAATTTGTTCATCTATATTTTCCTTCTATTGGATTCATAAAATCCTTGATATCAAGAGGAGAAATTTTTTTGAACTTTCATAAACTCATTATGTATCCCTCACTCTCAGCTTCGCCACACATTTTTTGGATCAGAAATATGATTTCATATGCTCAAGATATCCAAGTTTAAAGTTTAAGCAAAAAAAGGCACACCTCTTTCATACTTAGTCTCATTTTCAAACTCTTCTCCTCTCCTCTTTTCCTTCATAATCAACACTTATATTTTTCAATCAACATATTTCTCTCCATACTTTACTTCACTCTTCTCTCATATGCTCCACTAGCCTCCACACTTAAACGTTTTTGGGACTCTTCCCTCGTATCCTCATCGGGTTCGCGGGTTGATGTACTCATCTCCTTACTTCCCTCACTTTCTCATCCTTGCAAATCACCATTATCCTAAATATCATTCCTACACTTTACCTTACCACCTACATCATCCTACGTCACCTTTATCTCTCCACCACCTACAAATTACCCCCGCCCCCTCTCATCTCCTTACACTCTCCCAGCTTAAACTTTATTTTAAAGTAATATAGCTCGCGGGCGGGCAGACACTAGTCATCCCTCAATCCCTTACTCACCTCAATCCCCAACCCACCAACCCATCCCTGTAGCCTACAAACTACCCCCTACACTTCCACTACCCACAATTTTCCCTTCACCTACCCTGTTTTACATCCTCCCATACTTAACTTATTTTATCAAGTTTCATTACATTACATTCTGAACCAATACAATCCTTCCACATGGAGGTGTATTATTAGTAATATTTGGTATCTAATGAGTTTCTGACATGTGGGATATGACTCAATGCTAAATGGGAATGAGGTGGACAATGACGGTCTTCCAAAAATTATTGTTTTATTCAACAATTTTCCACAAGCCGGATCCTACAAGCTCCATAATTTCTTCTCTTCTTTGTTTCTTGCTAAGTGTATGAAATGCTTAGTATTATATACCATGAATATTTGTAATATCCCATGCATGTGAGATAACCTCTAAAAATAAAAAATCAAATTTGCATGAAGAAAAACAAATTCAGTCCAAGGGTTGATATTTTCCCATCAATCCTGATTGACAGTGGTTGAGTGTTCATCTTGTGGAGTCTGTAACTTGAGCATAGGGTGTCGGACTCACGTAAAATTTATACTATTGGAAAGGTATTTAGACATATAATATGATGGTACAAGTTTAAAAGGTTGAAGGCTGCTAATTTTCCCCCAAAAATTAAAATGTCATTCAGCTGCATTTTTAATGGGTCTTTTTGACAACTCAACTTCACGAGCTCATATCTTGAGACCCGGGAGACGAATTTGGCCAAATTTTATATCGTTGGAAAGATAAGAAAATGATGATCACATGAGAAGTGGTTTCAAGGGTGGAAAATATCCACATAATTAACATAAAATAAAAACACAGTCATCTCTTAAAGGAGGCAAAAAATTAAAAATTATTCCAAATAAAAGTTTATTTAAAAAACTTTATTTAAAGATTTTCGGGGCCCACTTTAAAGCACGAATATCAATGAATTAAATTAATTTAATGATATTCCAATTTTATGTTAATTAAAGTGATTTTCTAAAAAAGAAAAAGGAATTTAAAGAGAAAAAGGAAAAACCCTAACTACTCAAGTAGTTAGAAGAGCATTTCTTTAAAAAGGGAAAAGAGAGACTTCATGATTTTCATAATTCATTGTTGAGAGGGAATTCAAAGGATGAGGAGAGAGACATACCAACCATAATTATGTAATCAATAATTTGATCAGTAAGTAAACATTTTCATTCTTCTCCATTTTTTCTTCTTCTACATTGTTTTCTCAAAGCTTTGTGTTTGTATTCTTGAAACAATCATGGGGTTGATTTCTCAAGTGTTCTTATTGTAATATTCCAAGACTTTTCATATATGATCATGGAGCATTTGCAACCATATATGTGAATGTTAAATGGATTTTGTATATTTTTAGATATATTTTATGGGAAAGACTCCACAAAGAATTACTTCAGGGTTGATCTTGACTGTATCTTGTAACTTTGAGTTTTATGTATGATATATTTGAGTTTGACCTATCAAATCCCCTTCCATTTTAACTACAATACTCTTAAATTTCTTTGAGATGATCAAAAATATTATCTCTTTTATCTTGTGACGAGATATGAATGTATCTATTTAGGATTACATATGTGGCATTCAGTATCTATATTTTATTATATTAATTTTCAATATTTTATTTGTAAAGAACATTTTACTGCACATAAAGATCATACTGGGTTAGTGAAAAACCATTTTCATATAAATACAACAAATAAATATTTGGGGTTTTCTTCCTAGCACTCTCCCTAATCCAAGATATTCAAAGACATATTTTTTTATCCAAAGAGGAGAACCACCTCTCTAAAAGAGAAGGGGGACTAATGTCCTCGTGAGATTGTTTTTCCGGTTTTGATAGATTTGAGAATCAACAATTACACAAGAAAAATGTATGCCTCGGGTGACAAGTCTCACCGGGAGAGTTCTCCTAAGTTATGTTTTATACTTTTTCGGGGTCAAGGTACTAATTACGAAAAAGGAATACTCTGGCCCCAATGACCAGAAGAGTTCTCCTTGGTATGATTTTATTCTTTTTTGGGCCCTAGAGACTAACCTTACGAAAGATATCACTTTGGATTCTTCTTCTAGTGTTTTTTTTACTCTCTAAAAGTGAAAAACCATCGAACTTTCCTTCTTCGGGATCGGAAAAATTTACATGGAAGGAGTCTCATTGTGTCATGTTGTAATCAAATTGTGTGTCTCATCCTTGCATATTTGGCCTAATGTCAACTTCATGTTACTATTACTGAATGTTTAGAGCATTCGTTAGGTGTAATCCTTGTAGCATTATTTCCCTTGCGATCTGACATCTTGACCCATGGAGGAATTTTCCCGAGTATCCTTATCATGCACGTCTCATTGCATTTAGTATCAATATGTTCCATGCGCTTGGAACCGGATTTCCTACCCATGACATTCGTTCCTCCTTTGTAACGTAGCATTCTTTTATTCCTTTTCAAGATCGTTAAATACGTGAAAAAAGAAAAAAAAATCAAATATTCCAAAATGAAGAGATGATGACATTCTCTTTTGTTGGCAGCAATCTAGTCACCCTTGGACATAGCACATCCTTCAGTTTTTTCTGCAAGCATTTGGATTTAGTATGGCCTTAGGAAGATTTTCTCATTACATAGATTCGTGTCCTCCTCCATTTGGTTACTCTTCCAAACATATGGAGAGTTTGTGGTGACTTCTATGCCACATAATTATGTCAATAACATGATTCCTGAGTCGTTTCATCTATCATTCTCTTGTCCAAGGTGAAGTGTTGCAACCTGAGTCATCCATTCTACGATAACTCTCTTGACCTTCATGATTCAACCATAACGAGAGTCTTGTGAAGTTCACATTCAAAATCAATGAAGTTTGGTGCCTGATAATCAAGGTCCTCCAATATTTCTGCGATGACATGTTGAATACCTCAGAGTAACGATTTTTACCTTGCTATTATATTCCTGCCCAAGTTTTGAAGATCTTGAATCTATTTATCGAGTTATGAATTTGTCATCTCCATCCACAAACACTATGCCTCCTGAATATTCCTATAACATTTTATGTCTTGTGATGATTTTGAGATGTAGATCCACTATGTATTGATTCACAACTACACTTTATATTGGCATACACATTGGTCATGTAGCCATGATTATTATGACATGGATCTGCAATGTACTTGATTGGTACCCATGTTTAGTTTATCTTGAGCATGACAATTCCCGCCTCGGTGATTATTATTATCTTATTGTAGATTACACGCTCATAGATACTCACTTGGGTTTACTCGACTCCAATGCTTTCCCACTTTATTAAATATTGTGTAATGTGTTTTGTCCATCAGGTGCTCTTATGACCTCACACATTAGGGGGCATTTGTTATAACTCGAAATTCCACTTCTATGAATCCTTTATGTTGGCCTACTCATGCCTACATCTTCCAACCCATTTTGATGGAGTTCTTCTCAAAAAAAACTTTTTGTATGGAAAACGTGCCCTGTTGCATATGCAAAGTGAGTACATACACTAGTTGCATGCTTGAAAGCACATGCACATACGCTTATTGCACTACTAAAAGCATGTGTGTATTCTAAAAAGTGACAAAAAAAATATAAAATCTGCACTTTCTGATGGAGTTTATGGGCTATCTTAGGTTTTTCAACCATCTTACCTCCTTTATCCCTTCTGGAAACAAATTAACCATAATTTTCTCATATAAAAAGGGCCCTAGGGGGGTCATTTGGATATATCAAACTAGAGGCAAGATAAATCTATCAAATTTTCTCCCTTGTTTCCCAAGCCTTTTGCATTTTTCTTTGAGTTTGATCCTCACAATTCCCTTCCTTCCATATTCCTTATACCATCCATACTTTTCCCCTTATATTGGCAAGATGGAGGTGAAGATTATATTGGGAATAGTGCACTTGGAGACAAAGTAGAGGAACCCAGGGAAGGTTCATGGAGTGGCGCCAACAAAGTTCAGGTTATAACCTCCAATTTTGTTATTAATAAAAGAGAAAATTTCTTGTCCCATATCTTTATGTCTATGTGTTTATGTTTATGAATATTTTCATGAATAACTAACTCTTTAGATAATCTTGATAATTAAGCATATGTTGTTCTAGATTGTACTATAGCATTGTTTCAGGCCAGCTTTGGGAGGAGGCCTGCAGTCTTGGGACGAAAAGAAATCGAAAGGGATGAACACCAACTGTAAGGACTTAAGGTACATGTTTCTATCTTATTTATCTTCCCTTAATTATCGTAATGGTGTGTTTAGTTTGGGGTAGAATAGAACATTTTCTATCTTTTAGGGTGTTAAGGCTTTGCCTAGTCACTAGACCCAGATTAGGGGGATTTTCCCCATAGCATCACCCCGACCTCCAATCTATTATTTCCCAACGTCACATTGTTTTACAAACTCCCTGTTGCACCTCTTTTGTCACCTAAATAAGAAAAATAAGGGTGCTTACAATCCCAGTTGGGTCAGCTAGGCAAGACAACAATAGAGGGAAGAGTTAGAAGTATAAATCATAAAAGATAAGAAAAGAATTAAACTAGGAATGATAAAAGAAATTAAACTAGAGTGCATAAGGACATTGGAATAAGAAATAAACAAGACTCATTCCACCAATGGAAAGGATTGTATTAGTGGAAAGAAAAAACCAAAGAGAAAGTGAGACTTTGGGTCCCCTCTTCCTCTAAGGGAGGGCTCTTGAACCCCCAAGATTGAGCTCTTATTACAACTAGCAAACTTGAAAGAAATGGTGAAAGAATCCCAAGCTCATTCACTCAAGAGGTGATGTGAATAGCTCCAATGAAATGATGCATGAATGATCTTGATAAGGAAAGAGGATCCTCCAAGAGAATATAGGTAGCATAACAATACAAATGAATTCCTTGAAATGTAGTGCACCCATGGCCTCTTTTATACCATAAATTTTAGGCATTATTCAACCATGTTTTAGTGTGAATAGGGGGGCATTTAGGGCACCCTTAGGTCTTTGACTAGCCACCCAGCTAGATTCAGTCGAGATTTGGATGTCAAATCGACTTGGAAGTTGAACCAGAAGTGGGTGGGAGGCCAACCAATATCATCAATGCGTCGTTTTGAGGGATGTGCAGTTTTTTGCATCCACAGTCGTGCATTGTGCGCATGTGCATTTTTCATGCATTTCTGAATGGCACATGTGCACGCGCTCCTTTTGTAGTCTTAGAGCATGCTAATTTTATTACTGGTTGTATAGTTTTGGACCTTTTGGAAATGCATTTTTGGTCATTTTTGGTCCATGGGTGAATTAATAGTTGTTTGAAGATGATGGATTCCTGTAACCATTTGTGAATGAAATTTCAGTGATAACAGATGCCTCTTGATGCATGAGGTTAGGAGCATATGTATATATGAAATTCATCAATGTTTCTTCTACTGAGAGTGCTATTGTAAGAAAGAGAGATTATGAGAGTATCAAGAGGGACTCGTTGAAGGGAGAGGGGAACCTATAGGACCCAACCTTTCGCAAGGTGTAAAAATAAATTGTGTACAAACGAGGTGGGCATGCCCCATGCTCGTGTTATGTAACTCAAAAATGTGTAATACAATAACTGAAGCTATGTGTTGGTGTAGATTATCGCAGTGCCCTCAGGGGCATTTTTATAATAGTAGAGGAAAATTCTGATGGTGAATGAACTCTGAAAAGAGGCGATGATACTTAGAGGAAGTATCAAGGATTCGCAGGCGTTGATGGCCTAACGATGTTCAGTGGTCTTAGACAAATATAAAAAACAACTGCACTAGTCACAAAGTAAGACCCACCGCAACATGAGAAATATGGTGGCGGTCAATGACATCAGAGAGAAATGATGATTCTCTCTATGTCATCCGAGACAACTCATTGTAAAGGTAATAAGAGTCAAGATATTGCCACCCTTCTGGGAACTGTGTTGATGTCGACAGAAAGGGAGACGTGACTTCGAGAAGCAGAGGGCTTCATGAAATCCACTTGGACAAAATCAGGAACTGATGAGTAACATGGATGAAGTCTAGGAGTAGTGAGACTCAAGACTGATTTTGGTTGGGGAGAGATGTAAAGTGGTAGCAACCGTGAAGCTGACCCTAGTGTTAGGGGGACAACTAGATGAGGGTAAATTGTTCCTGAGGGGCAACAAAATGGATAAACACAGAGATCAAAAAGGTGTATGGGTTGTAGGATACTCGGGGTCATTGATGTTAGGAAGTGGAAAAAAAATTCCCCAACCAAGGGCGACAAGGGTTGCTTTTCCTGTTAAGGTCCTAACCCACACATAGGTATATCAATGTATTCGGATGTAATAAAGGTCAATATTAATAAGGCCTTTCAATAAAATAGAATAAGGCAGATGTAA
>SNQJ01S0037798.1:89293-105882 GCA_010110895.2 Picea sitchensis
ATGTAATAAAGGTCAATATTAATAAGGCCTTTCAATAAAATAGAATAAGGCGGATGTAAGAAGACCTAATAGAAGCTTCTGCTTCTAGAAGGATCTTCCTCTAGATGCTTCTCTTAATAGACATATTTAATATAAATAAGGGTCGAGGGTATGAAACCCCTAGCTTGGAGATTATTGTAACAGAGCGCTGCTCGACTGGAGGTTTCCCCCTCAATGAGGCCTGTGAACATTGCTTTCTGAATCAAAGTGCTTTTCTATTGCTATTTCGTATATCATTTCTGTGTATTGTGAAGATTATGCTGGATATTTTACTGTTATTCTTCCATTTCTATCATTTTATTTATGTTCTTCATATTTTATATATCTGGTATCTTGCATTGCCAGGAGAAGGAAGGTTGCTAAAGTCAACAACAGAAAGCTATGAAAATGCGAAAAAAATGGTTTGTATAATTACCAAAAGAATACAAAATAAGTTGGGATAACTGTGAAGATACAAAAATAGGTGCCCCAGTGTAAGATGGCTTGGCCTAATGATGGTGCAAGTTTCTTGGAAAAATAAGTGGAGGGTTGGGGCCCCATAGGAGGGTTTCTGTATTAGGGAAATGTATGGGGGACAATCTGCAAATGGGAAAACTGATGGTGGATGAAATTGATGGTGAATGATATTGCGGAAGTGCAGTCAACATAGAACCATGATTAGGTAACCTGGGAATCCATTGGGTAAGTTAGAAAAATGAGGAGAAGGAGTATGTGGTTGATTCTCAAAAAATGCGTAAGACTAACGGGACTCCCATCTCTAAAGGGTAAAAGCAGCATAAGTATTGAAATGCCAAGGGGGACTATGAATGGGACAAATCATGTGGGGAAGAGTGCTACCGGGTGACAGTACCAAAATGCAGTGGAGGTGATGGTACTGTAGAGCTAGATATATGGACCCTACAGGTAAATGTCAGAGGGTGTGACTGGAGATGAAAATGATATTCAGAGGGAATGACTATATGCCAGTATCAATGATATACCTGAAAGGGTAGCGCAGATGGAGGATGACCAAGTACCTGCACATATGAAAAATTGAATACCCGACGTGAAAAATATCTGAATATAAAGAACATTTAATAGTTATTCAACAAGATGTGAATGTGAGCATGTGTACCTGAGTAGGAGTATGATAAAAAAAATGCTCCCCGGGGGCTGAGAGTGGAAAGTGTCCCAGGGAATATGATTGTGTAGGTGGTGGGATACAAGGGGGTTGCGATGGTTCACTCGACATAAACCAAATATCAAGATATGGTGGGTTGAAAATAGTAGTCGGGTGTATAATTTCCATGGGGAGATAAACTGGAGAGTTGGGAGGATTTGGAGGTAAATATTCCTCGAGACTATCCATGAACCATGGAGAATTGGTAGGGTTTGGGGGTAAATCATCCTCTAGGCTATAGAGGAACCATGGAGGGGTAGGGAGTCCCTCTAGTTCAGGGGAGAAGATATAAACAACATCAGGAGAGGGAGTAGGGGGGGATTCTCGGCATCGATGGTGGTGGTGGTGGCACTTCCATGGGGAGATAAACCTGAGAGTTGGGAGGATTTGAGGCAATATTCCTCGAGACTATCCATGAACCATGGAGAATTGGTAGGGTTTGGGGGTAAATCATCCTCTAGGCTATAGAGGAACCATGGAGGGGTAGGGATTCCCTCCGGTTCAGGGGAGAAGATATAAACAACATCTGGAGAGGGAGTAGGGGGGGATTCTCGGCATCGATGGTGGTGTGATGATAGGAGGATTTTAAATCAGGGCCATTTGTCGATACCAGGTCCAACAATCGACACCGGTAGGTAAAACGGTCCAGCAAGTTCACAGAGAGAAAGGGAATCTCATCCATTCATTGAATGAGGTCGTGACGTAATGGATGTCGGTAAGAGTTGTTTGAGATGACGTGGATGGAGTGGGTTCTTGCTGAAATCTCTAGTGTATTGTCGTTAGCGTCTGTCAGAATTGAGGTAATGTTGGACAATGGTGTGTGTAATGGCCATATTCTGAACAGATAGCGCATGAAAATTTGGTTTGTAGTCCTTTTCTACTAGTGTTAGGGGAGACAAAGACAGTACTTGATGAAGCGATGAGCAATGGTGGTGCTCAAGGGAGTTGAATTAGATTGTGTAGCTCTAGTAGGGATGGGAATTTGTTGGTGGTGTGTTCGTGTTTATCGCATAGTGCACAAGGAGGTTGGACATGTAGGGGTAAAGGATCGGTGGGCTCTTTCTTCTTTCATCTACCCCCAATAGCAGCACTGGTGCTAGTGGGTGGGGGTGCGGGTGGTGCAGTGGGAGTAGGTACTGGAATTTGCATCGAGATTCCTTCAGTTTGAGGAGGGAGGGATGGTTGAGGGACCATGGCTGGTGGATGTAGATACCATACTGGGATTTCCAGTACCATATTAGGAAAGGTAAGTGTTGCGGCTACTTGGAAAGCTTGTACACCTGGTGGAGGGTAAAAGAAGGAGATTTGAGTAAGGGCTTGGAGGATTGTTTCCCAAATCGGGATGTGACCTTGGGGTAAGGTGAAATTAGGAATAGGTGAAGTTGGAGGGTTTTTAGGTAATTTCTGAGGAAGAAGCTCTGGGACTAGTGGGACATCAGGCATAAGAGAGGCCTCGTTGGGAGGAAGGGTATTCTCCAATTTCAGTTCCATTGGATGAGATGACACATACTTGTGCGAGAGGATGGATGAGCGGTGGTGCTCCATGGTATGTCCATAGCAAGGATGGGTCTTTGAGAATTCTAGGGCCCATCTTGATGAGTGGGTAAGTATCAGTATTAGTGTGAACGAAAGGAAGGATACTATCGATGTTGGCAGAAGGGTTAGGCTCATAATGTGAAACCTGATCGATGGTAATGATCTTCCCGTTATGGGGGAAAATCATGGTTCGAAACACGGAAGAGGCAACATTCTTCATAGCATACATTTAGCTATGACCAAACAAGATATTGTAATCGAGTGGGGCATCAATAACCTCAATGTCAATAAGAATGGTTTCCCTTGAGTTCAACGTGAACATTCTGGAAGAGCCCTTTGGGGGAAGATGGTCATCTGTCATAATCTCTTAAGGTAATGGCAGATGGTATGAGTTTGGGGGAACCCAGTTTCTGCCATATAGATTTGGACATGATGCATGTGGATGCACCTTTATCAATGATGCATCGATGAACTTTAATGTTCCAGATTTTAACCGACATTTGAAAAGCGATAAGAGCAGGGAGACGAGGTTCTCCTCTATCGAGATCAAATGTGATGAGTTGGGTATCAGCAGGGTCGACTTCCCCTAGGGTGGAAAGTAATGATTTCCTCTAGGTGGGACAAGTTTGAAGGACTTCTAAGACTGACGTGGCAGTGGGTGATTGAGCCAAGTCATCAACCAGACTGTAATTATGAGCCTCCCTAGCCTGAGGGTTGTGAACATTCCTACGCAATGGGATGTGAGGAATACGAAGGGTCATTTCAGTATTAGGGTGAGGAATCATCAAAGGGGGTCTAGCTGTGACTGGGGGTGATTCTAAGGTGGTGGGAGAAAACTCTAGGGGTGCGTTGTATTGATGATTGTGTGTTTGTAGAAGGACTTCTTCCTTGCTAGTGAGGAGGATAGAGAGATCTGTAGGATTGCCTGGATTGGGATACTATCCCATCTGTGGTGGGGCAGGTTGCATGTCTTGTTGGGTGTTCATCACCCCTTGGTGTGGGATAGGGTTTTGCAACATGGTTGGGGGTGGTTGCTGCACATATTATTGTGGGGCCTCTTGAGGGGTAGGAGGTGTTGGAGGACGTGGTCCATTCAAAAAGTCTTTCATCAGTTTAAATTCAGTGATTTGGGGGAAGTGGTGAGTATAGTGTCGAAACTCACCACAGAGGGCACAAGGGAAGTTAGTTTGAAGGTTGATGTTATTTTTCCCTTGGCGCTTGTTATTATTGCCCCCTTGAGGGTTTTGATTCCCTGGGTTCTGGTTTCCCCCAGCAGCTTGGTTTTGTTGGGGGTGATGCCCTCCTTGCCCTGGATTATTATTGTTCTGGTTTTTTCCTTTCTTTTTGCCATTATTCAACTAATGGGTTAGATTTTCCATATTTAGATGTTCAAAATTTTGATATTGCTGAATGGGAGAAAGTTGAACAAAATTAACCCCAACATGTGGGTGTCATTGTGGTGGAGCCATGGGCTATGGAGGGCCAGGAAATGGAAAGTATGGATTATGTTGTGGCAATGATTCATAAGGTACATAGGAAGGTGTGGCATTTTCGCTAGTTCTTAGGGTATAAGATGAGGTAGAGTGAGTACCAGAACTTGGTTAGATAGGTTGGTGTATTGCGGGTGCCAGCGGGGGTCCACTTATGGGTGGAGGGGGGAAACATGGTATGGTTGTTGATAAGGGGGAGGAGGATAATAAGGGGGTCCTCCATATACCTGCGGATATTGAGGTATTCCATACATAAGTGGATGTTAGGGTCACAGATTGTGATGTGTGGTGTTGCCAATCAATCCATCTGCTGAGTGAGACATCCCAGGTTTGTCTTGGCCAAATGGTACAGGTCTCGGGAGGTTAGGTAACACTGTGTATAAGTATTTGGATTGTGAATAGATGAGGTCATATTGTTAAGCCTTGCTAATGGCTTCTTCTTCTAATTGGGGGAAGGTGGAAGCCACATCTTTACCGAGGAGAGAGACAAGTGATCTGAGAAACCAATCAAGGCACTTTTGTTTGGTGGTTTTTGCTTTGCACAAACTACGTTGTCGACGCCACTCATGAATGTGGTCAGAGATATGGGTGGCTGAGGTTTGTTTAAAATTAGAGAATAGTTCAAGACCATTGTCATTGCGGATTGGTAATTGAAAGAAGGTTAAACAGGCTTTGGCCAAAGATTTGAAAGTCGCATGGGACCCTCATTTTTCGTCTACATATCACTTGGTTGATGGGCCAGTAAGTGTGCATTGAAATAACCTTAGTCAGATGGAATTGTCCATGATGTTGTTTGAAGAGCACCATAAGTGGAAGGTCATGACGTGGTTGGCAGGGTCGTCTCTTGCCTTTCCTTCAAACTTGGGGATGTCTGAAGGTAGTTTGGTAGGCATTGCAGGCCATGTGGGGTCATGCAATATAGGATCATTTGTGAGTTTGCTCAGATCTAGTATGTTGAGGGAAGCCAAGTATGGCATATGGAGTGGTGGTGGAGGATTAGTTCCAACCATGGTGTGAGTGTTTTATGTACCTTACCCTTGAGGGGGACTAGGTGGGTTTGTGTTTCCCCCTTGAGAAGAATTTGGCCTCCCGCTTCTATGTAAATGAGAGGGAGTGGATGGTTGACCTTGGGAAGTGGACCCAAGAAAAGTTGATCCTAATATATTAGCATTCACAAGGGTGTGAGAAGGTGAAGCCAATGAGGGGTCGAGACTAGGAACTCCCCCTATAAGAGGAGGGAGATTTAGCAAGCGTCTAGAATGACGGGGATTCTATGGGTCCCCTATGATGTCCGACTAGCTAAGTGGATGTGTGCAAATGGTGATGAGAGAAAATAAATGAACAAGAGATTTTTCTATAATTGCTTGAACTTTTCTAATATATTTCGCAATCAAATGTAATCACAAGGGCATCATACATAAAGGAATTTTATAAAGAAGCATATATGTGGATAGGTGGATTTTTTCCACGTGGGAGAACAAAGAAAACAAATGCTCGTGTCCTAAAATACGTAACATCCTTCCTTTCAAATAGTACTAGACCTTCCAATAGCACTCTACTGTGGGTTCTGAAGCCACTGGAAGAGGAACTAGTGAAGGATGAACTAATCAGTTATAAAGAAGGGTAGAGGGGGTATATCCCAAAAGAGTTGGTGATATTTCCGAATATCCACACAAAATCCGATCAAGGTGCAATTGTAGCCCACAATTTCCACATGGGTATATGTTCTAAAATTTTGTCAGTAGGTACCTCAGTCAAAGTGCGACATTTAGATTTTTAGCCTCAGAAATGGGTCACAGGCTAGATCTCGTCCAAGAGGTGGGTGCCTCAAGGGAAGACGCATAGAACAACCGGACCTCAGCCTTCAACCCTTCACAGGTATCTCCCTGCCTTATGGTGTAGGAACACTTGACTTTGAGGATTTAAAGTTCCCTATTTGACAACTTCTACTATTTGAAGATGTGAGAACCAAATAATAGGGATTTATTTGGATGTCTATCCCCGATATCCTACCTATACTAAAAAAATTCTTTTGGCACCTCCTGTGGAGGAAAACTTAGTTAGTTTTTAGAAAGATTTTAGGTGTGGTTGTTTGAGAGGTTGAGGGTGTGAACCAACCTCATTGAAATTAAGTGGGAGTGGATAGTCTCGTCAAGAAAAAGGGTGGGGTGTTTTGGAATCCTGTTGGAAGAAGCTTACTTTTACCTCAACGATTTCTAGAAAAGACTATGTGAGTGATTGGTGAACTTTGTGTGTGAACAAGTGAAAGTGTGCCAATTTTAATAATTTAGGTGTCACCTTGCTACATGTGGACTTCGCTTGGTCCTTACAAGTCTTGATTACCTAAGTTACTATGTGTCATTGGTACAACCTTGCAAAATTTTAAAGTCCCTAGGAAACTAGCATGTGGACATTTGGGTCCTTACTATTCCTTTAACTCCCTATTGTGACTTAATATAAGAAATCTTTGAAACTATCCTAGACTGTGGACATGTGGGCATGTATGGGCATTACAAAACTTTTAAACCTCCCTAGTGATTTAATCTAAGAAAGTAAACTTTAATCACTATCCTATCTTTGTAGCATGTGGGCATGTATGGGCCCATTAAAATCTTAAGATGTGTTTTGAAAAATAAAATAAGAGGAGTCCCGAGGGGGCTATTGTCCTCTCCTAAAGATTTTGTCTTTTTTTAAGGGAGATGAATTTTTTCCTCAATCTCTTTCTGATTCTCAAGATCATTTTGGGGCACGAGAGAAGAACATACTCAACGATCAACATCCAATTTCTGGTCCCAATGCAAGTTTTATATGTGATGTAGAATGATTCCCACTTAACTTTAGTCAAAGCAAGCCATCCATATGGAAAAATGAAAAACAAACAAGAGGAAAAATAATGATTTTAACCCCTAAGTGCCTATGTTTTGACTAATCCCTTTATATGCAGAGGAAATGTAAGTGTGGTGTAGATTACAATATGCATGGAATCAATTTTAAGAAGGTTATGGGCCCTCCACAGATCACAAAACCTTACAATGTGTATTTTTCTGAGCAGATGCACAGGTTGAAAGTGACCTTTGGGTGCAGGTGCGTAGGGTGATCTGTACAGAACAGTGGGTTCAGTGCACATGTGCTGATGATGCGCCTGTGATTTGAAAAACCCGCGCACGTCTGACACACGGCTTGGGCCAATTATGGTACCTGTAGGTTAAATAAATAGATATAAGAGCTAAAATAACCCAAATGGGGTAGGAAATTGATACCTTCCCGAGTGGATTCATCAATCTATTGCACCTCTTTTGTCACCTAAATGAGAAAAATAAGGGTGCTTACAAGCCCAGTTGGGTCAGCTAGGCAAGACACCAGTAGAGGGGAGATTTAGAAGTATAAAGCATAAAAGATAAGCAAAGAATTAAACTAAGAATGATAAAATAAATTATACTAGAGTGCATAAGGACATTAGAACAAGAAATAAACAAGACTCATGCCACCAATGGAAAGGATTATATTAGTGGAAATAAAACACTAAAGAGAAAGTGAGACTTTGGGTCCCCTCTTCCTCCAAGGGAGGGTTCTTGAACCCCCAAGATTGAGCTCTTCTTACAACTAGCAAACTTGAAAGAAATGGTGAAAGAATCTCAAGCTCATTCACTCAAGAGGTGATGTGAATAGCTCCAATGAAATGATTCTTGTATGCTCTTGACAAGGAAAGAGGATCCTCCAAGAGAATATAAGCATCATAACAATATAAATGAATTCCTTGAAAATGTAGTGCACCCATGGCCTCTTTTATAGCATAACTTTGAGGCATTATTCAACCAGCTTTTAGTGTGAACATGGGGCTATTTAGGGAACCCTTAGGTCTTTGACCAGCCACCCGGCTAGATTCAGCTGCGATTTGGATGTCAAATCGACTTGGAAGCTGAACCAAAAGTGGGTGGGAGGTCGACCAATATCATAAATGCATCGTTTTGAGGGATGCACATTTTTTTGCATCCACATTCATGCATCATACGCATGTGCACTTTTCCTACGTTTCTGAATGGCACATGTGCACACGCTCCTTGTGTAGTCTTAGCGCATGCTAATTTTATTGCTAGTTGTATAGTTTTGGACCTTTTGGAAAGGCATTTTTGGTCATTTTTGGTCCATGGGTGAATTAATAGCTATTTGAAGATGTTGGATTCCTGTAACCATTTCTGGATGAAATTTCAGTGATAACACTCCCCAAGGCCTTCCCCCCCACCCCCCCATGGAAACCATGACCATTCCATTCCTTTAATCCCGGGAATTCTTCCTCCCAATGTTCACCCTTATCATCATCCCTTTTCTCAAAAACATGGAATTTAGAAAATTGTCCAAGAATTGATAGAAGCGGGTGTTATCTGTCCTAGTTCCAAACCCTATTCTTCCCCTGTAGTCATGGTCCTCAGGTAGGAAGGAACTTAGCACATGTTTCCTAATTCCGTTCCCTCAACAAACTTACCGTCAAGGATAAATTTCCCATTCCTATCATAGATGACCTTCTAGATGAACTCAGTAGGGCTCAACACTTTACCAAACTTGACCTTTCTTCTGGATACAACAAGATATGAATTAAATAGGAAGACATTCCCAAGACTAAAATTTGCACTCATAAGGGCCACTATGAGTTCTTGGTCATGCCCTTTGGTCTCTATAATTCCCCTACCACTTTTCAAAGTCTCATGAATCATGTCTTTCGTACTTTCCTCTATCAATTTGTGTTAGTTTTATTTGATGATATTCTCATCTATATTAAAATATGGCAAGCTCATCTCTCCCATGTGGATCAAGTTCTCCATCTCCTCTCCATGCACAAATGTTTCCTCAAACAGTCTAAATGTGATTTTGGCATCTCTGAAGTTCATTACATCGGTCATATTGTTGGTAAGGATGGTGTAAGGGTGGATCTTAAGAAAATTAAAGCTATGCAGAATTGCCCTTGACCTAAAATTCTTAAAAGTATGTGTGGTTCCATGGGTTTAACGGGATATTATCGCAATTTTGTTCAGAATTCTGGAAAAATTGTGGCAACTCTAACAACTCTCCTTAAAAATATTTTCTTTTTTTTGGACTCCGACAACTGACCAATCCTTCCAAGCCTTGAAAGAAGATATGTGCACTACTCATGTATTGGCCCTACCTAACTTCAACAAGACCTGTGTTATAGAATGTGATGAATTTGGGAGAGGAATTGGGCCAGTCCTCATGCAATAAGAATGACCTTTGGATTTCACCAGAAAACAATTGTTGTAGCCACATTTGGGCCAATCAATCTATGAAAAGGAAATGTTGGCTATTTTTCATGCAACGGATCTTTGGAGCTCTTATCTATTGGGAGAATGCTTCCAAATTAAAATAGATCATTAAAACCTCAAGTACTTCCTGGAACAATGAATTTCATCCCCACAACAAAAAAAATGGGTGACCAAGATGTTTGACTATGATTATGAGATTATTTATAAGAAGGGAAAATAAAATGTGGTGTCTGATGCTCTCTCCAAGAAATATGAAGAATAAGGGTTCTTCTTTTCCCTCCCATTCATTGTCTCCGAATGGATTCAGGTTGTTCATCAGGAATGGTTGCAAGACCCCAAAATTTCCAGCCTAATCCAAAAACTGCAACAACATCCCCAAGTTGCTCCAGGGTACTCTTGGCACAATGAAGAGTTTCTCTATAAAGGTAGCATGTATTTAAGCAAACAATCGACCCTTAAAACCAGGGTGCTCTCTGAGTTTCATGCTTCACCTGCAACAAACCATTCAGGTCTTACGAAAAACTGATGAATGGGTCAAACGTTCCTTTTTTGGGGATGGTATGAAACAAGACATCCAAACCTTTATGGCCGAATGTGATACTTTTCAATGCAATAAGGGTGAGACTTTCAAACCTCTTGGAACACTCCAAGTGCTTCTGCTTCCACCCACTATTTGGACATATATTTCTATGGATTTCATTGTTTTCTTACCCAAATAAGGAAATAAGTCCGTCATCATGGTGGTAGTGGATCGACTTTCCAAATATGCTCATTTCTGTGCTCTTCAACACCCATTCAAAACATCCATAATGGCTCAATTTTTCATGTATAATATCTTCAAACTCCATGGAATGTCGCATTCTATTGTTTCTAATTGTGATCCAAATTTTACAAGAAATTTATAGCAAGAATTATTCAAGCTCCAGGGAACCTAATTGCATCTCAACACAGTCTATCATCCCTAGATTGATGGCCAAACGAAAGCTATCAATAAGTGTTTGGAAACATATTTGAGGTGTTTTGTGTTTGATTGACAACATAAGTGGATTCAATTGTTACCCTTAGCTGAATGTTGGTACAACACCTCTTACCATACTACCACTCACAGGACTCCCTTTGAAGTAGTTTACAAGCAAAATCCACCATCACTTCTCCCATACATGTCGGGTGTCTCCAAGCTTCAGGAGGTTGACCTCAATCTTAAAGTCGCATGACAATTCTTCGTACTCTCAAAAACAATTTGGTCATTGCTTAGACCCACATGAAGCAACAAGAAGATCAAGGTCGTTTTGAACGTCAATTTTCTAAATGGGATCATGTGTTTCTATGTCTACAACCGTACAAGCATACTTCACTCACATCCCAATAGTGTCAAAAACTTCCCCCCAAATTTTATGGTCCTTATATTGTTCTCAAACGCATGGGGCCAGTTGCGTATTAGTTAGCTTTGCCTATTCACTACAATCTACATCATGTTTTTCATGTCTCATGCCTGAAGAAAGTGATTGGTACCAAGTGCCACACCCAGACCAGTCTACCAGAGTTGGATGAAAAAGGTTCCTTTTGGTTGCAACCATAAGCAGTATTGGACCAACGCAAACATCATCTTCGTCATTGCACCATCTAGAAAGTTTTAGTTCACTGGAACGATACTCCACCATAAGATGCTACCTAGAAGTCAGCTACCATTGTAAAACAATTTCCTCATCTTAAGCCTTGAGGACAAGGCTCTTTTTCAAGGCGGAGAGCATGTTAGGGACCTACCCTCCCTAACCTCTCAAGTAGATAGAATAATATATTTTCGATGTAATAAAGGTTGACTTTAGTTAATAAGACTTATTTAATAATTCTGAACAAGTCAGTGTAAGAAGACCTAATAGAAGCTTCCTCTTCTAGAAAGATATTCCTCTAGAATGTTCTTTAGAAGACATAATAATATAAATAAGAGTAGGAGGCATAAGAAATATTTGTCTTGAGATTTATTGTAATAGAGTTGTGTTGAAGCAAGTGAACTACAAATTGCAAATTTATGTTTCTGCAAATTGCATTACATCTAGTACTTTATGTCACTTTATATTGATATATTAAGCACTACAAACATACATAGAAAAGAAAAGTGTTAGTATTAAAATTAGATATACACATTTAAGAATTTAAATACACATTATTTCAAATTCACACTTTCAAAATTAGATATTCTCACTTTTAAATGGAAATTTTTAGAATTGAAATTTATAATTTTAGAATTGAAATTTATAATTTTAGAATCAAAATTTACATTTTTTAAGCTCCATATTCACACTTCCAACGCAAACATCATCTTCGTCATTGCACCATCTAGGATGTTTTAGTTCACGATACTCCACCATGAGATGCTACATGGAAGTCAACTACCATTGCAAAACAATTTCCTCATCTTAAGTCTTGAGGACAAGGCTCTTTTTCAAGGCGGAGAGCATGTTAGGGACCTACCCTCTCTAACCTCTCAAGTAGATAGAATAATATATTTTCGATGTAATAAAGGTTGACTTTAGTCAATAAGGCTTATTTAATAATTCTGAAGAAGTCAATGTAAGAAGACCTAATAGAAGCTTCCTCTTCTAGAAAGATATTCCTCTAGAATGTTCTTTAGAAAACATAATAGTATAAATAAGAATAAGAGGCATAAGAAATATTTTTCTTGAGATTTATTGTAATAGAGTTGTGTTGAAGCAAGTAAACTACAAATTGCAAATTTATGTTTCTACAAATTGCATTGCATCTGGTACTTTATGTCACTTTATATTGATATATTAAGCACTCTATGACATAGTTGTATGTACACACATACATAGAAAAAAAAAAGTGTTAATATTAGAATTAGATATACACATTTAAGAATTTAAATACACATTATTTCAAATTCACACTTTCAAAATTAAATATTCTCACTTTTAAATGGAAATTTTTAAAATTGAAATTTATAATTTTAAAATCAAAATTCACATTTTTTAAGCTCCATATTCACACTTCCAAAATCCAATTTCATTTTTTCATATTTTCTATCAACCATGTTTACACTTCCAAAATCCATTTTTATTTTTGATATACTAATATTCACACTTCAAAATCCAACTTTAATAATATAAATTAACAAATTTAATAAACATATTGTTTATATTTTACAAATTTCAATCTAAAAAGATTGGAATCTATTTGAATAAATCTTTTTATTTTTTAATTGGAATCATTAAAATTGTAATTTACATACTTCAAAATACACGATATTTTTTATTTTTTTAAATCAAACGCGCTTAAAATTTTAATTTAAGCTTTTCCAAATACACGATATTTTTGTATTTCTCAAATCAAACTCTCGATGACGATGGGTAATCCTTTCTCAAACTCCACGTATGGGTACGCTAGAGCACAATCCTTCTCTTCTACTTTCCATCTGCCATTAGGTTTTTGTTCTATTTTGAATTAGATATATATAATTTCAAAGAAATTTTACTACAATACTTTTTGTTTCTGGGTTAGGCAATTATATACCTGAAGTTGAGAATTAGATGATGAATGAAGAAAGCAGTCTCCACTTTGGCAAGTTCAGATCCCGGACAAAGCCTTGGACCTCCGCCAAAAGGCATAAATGGTTTTGCATATGAACTCTGCAAAACAATATATATCTCACGTCCTTACGTAATCTTTCTGATAATTTTAATTTTCGAATAAAAAAATCTATATTATAAAAAAATAAAATAAATCCAAAATTTCAAACCTGCCATCTCCAGGGATTGAATTCCAAAGCATCTTTATAAAGGGATTCATCTAAATGCACCCCTGCTAACACTGGAAGCACCTTCCACCCTGCAGGGATTTGGAATTCTAAAACGAAAATGGAATCAGAAATAATCATTTCTATATTCCAAGGGAGATCATAAATATAATCATTTAATATCATAAATTTTTAATGATTTGGGAATAGTACCTGTGAATTTGATGTCCTTCAATGCTTTTCTATGCAGAAATTTGACTACGTTGCCATAGCGTAAAGCTTCATTGATCACCTGAAATTCATAATTTGGAAATAACCTTATCCTTCTATGTACAGTAGAATTGTTCTTACAGTAATTTATCGTATAAGTCATCATGTAAAATTCCATTATGATAAGTTTGCAGAGAAAAAACGAGAATGCAATTTATCTTGCTCTTGCTTTTTTTCTGGTTGTTTCATGGAGATTTTACAGTGTCATAGCCATTGAATTCGAATCCCATTGGCAATGGGATAGGATATATATTTTATATGAAAAAAAAAAAAAAAGATCGTGTAATTTATATTTTAAACTTACATCTTGTGTAAATGTCATCTGCTTGTAATGGCCCCAGTCCAAGTGTTCAGTCTTTTGCTTTGTGCTGGCTATCATTTCATGTTCAGCCTTCAAAACCCAAAACGGAGCACTGGTTTACAAATTGAGTATTCAAATTAAACAGATTTGAAAAAATGTCTCTCTCACCTTCAACTGTTGTAAGGCCAGCTGGGAGTCACCAAGCAAGTGAATGATGATTGCCATAAGCATATAAGAGGTCTCATGTCCAGCAAGCAGCATATCTAAGACCAGGCTTAATTTTTCATGGTTTTTCACACTACTGCTAGCCATAAGTATATCAAGGAAATCTCCTGATGGTTTATAATCTGATCCTTGCCTGGATCTTTCTTCCACTATCATCTGCACAGCAGAAAAGATCCTTTGTCTCGCCTAATAAAAACAAAACAAAAAACCCAATTAGAATTGCAAAAGAAAAATCCTTGCTAAGATCATGGTACTAATATGAATCCAAATCACAGAACCACGTTGCTTGTTATAATTTTCCAAAATGTAAAATTACCTGTACCGCTTTTGCATAAGGTGTGCCCGGGATATTTATTGGCACTGACACAAGTCCTTTCATGAACGTACTAAATTCATGAAGGATTCTGACTGCCACTGGATTCTCAGGTGTCAAGCTCAGCATCTGCTTCACTATAACATTGAATGTGAACTGCAATATGTTATGTAAGAGCCCATAATCAGATGATTTCGCTATTTCTAAATGACGGGCGTTCAATATAAAACAGTAGGCCATTGTTTTTTATTACCTTTCTAGTTTCTTCACAGAAGATTACTGTCTGTTTATCCTTCCATGAATTTAACACCAACAGTGCATTTCTCTCGATATCCACCAGAAAGTCATGTTTGGATTTTGCAGTGTTTACGAGATTTAATACATGACTACGCAGTCGCTTGTGAACATCTCCAACTACCACAATCAGAGATGAACTTCCTAATATACCATGTATAGGTTTTGGATAACTGCATTCGAAGAGACGATTCTCGTTTTGGAGTACAAAGGCATTGAGCTCCGGGTCACATGAAACAATGGTTGGTGATCCAAAGAGATGAGACTTGAAAACTTTTCCATACCTGCAAGATCACAGTATAGATAGATGCATATTCTAATATAAAACAATCAAGTTCATGGCCGTTGTTTCATGCAATGACTCATACCAATCACTAAAAGGTAAAACGATAGATAGTTATGGTGAAAGATTCTGAACTATCAAAATTGTACATACTGCGATTTTTTCTTGGTTGACCCATAAATATATACTATCATAGATTTAGCAGTTCACAACTTTTCATCTGAAATGATAGATTTAGCAGTTCACATCTTTTGAGTTGGTCAAGTTCCGGGCTTAAATGTAACTCCTCACACTGGCTTAGGTGGATAGCACAGGCCTCCCAATATTGATACCAACGACTTTATTCATTTGAAAACAATAAAATACAGACATAGAGTATAGAATAATAAGCATTCTTGAAGAATCAATGTTTTGAATGAAATTAGTTTAAATATGATGAATTATTACCTTCTGCAGTGATCGTCCAGAAATCTTCCTCTTCTGTTTGAATAGTGTGGTTTGAGGAAAGCCAATGTTTCTCCCACTACTGGCCATCCCATGCATCCAGGGGGTGCTCTTCTCATTTCTTGAATGAAAGGTAAGTAGTGGCACAATATCATATATCCCAATCCTACCAGAGCTGGCATTACAACCAACCAAAAGACTCCCACCATGCTTATAGTCAAATGAATTATGTGAAATGGGTTATATAAGTATACAACAGTTCTAAACAACAACTTGAGAAAAGGAACCAGCGTGTGCAGTGGAGGAGAAAGGGATTAATGTGGAATCAAAAGGAGATTAGGCCAGGCTGAGGGAAGTCCCAAGATTACCAAGACTCTAACCAGGAGGAAGAAATCTCATCAACTGAGAGCAATTGAAATATGTGGAGCTGCCAGTTTTATAAGCTAGTCTGAAGAGGTGGAGGTCGGTTTTCACGTGCTGGAAGGAGTTTTCTTTGAAATTACCAATGAGTTGAAGTCAATGATAATTTGGATTTGAAAAAACGAACGCATCTTTATTATTTTCATCCGGTCATTTGCGGGCCCTCCGTTAAGCTCAAGTTATTTTTTTAATTCTTACTTTTGTTTTTGTCCGAAAACATAGTATCTCACCAAACAGAAGTCAGTAAAGTCAATCAAACTTCAAGATGACCAGTATATTAGAAATAGATATTTATCAAGGATGGGAAATGCCACTTTATCAAGGATGAGAAATGCCTTCAAATTCTGTTAGCAATGGATCTATATTAACCCACAAAATTAGACTCACATAATCACTGCTCTGCTCTGGCCTCTATCTTAGCTATCCACTATCTAACCATCTCTACTCCAAAATTCACCAACAGCAATGCCTTAAACCCGAACATCAATACCTTAAACCCCAATGCTTTGTTTTACAAGCACCCAGATTTAGTTTGTGGGTGATTTGAGATACACAATGATAAGAATGTGATCTAATCTTTTTGTTAACTATAAATAATCTTTCTTTTTGTTAACTATAAATGTAATTGAATTCTTTCAATGAAGTAAGTTTAGTAAGCTCCATCTTAACTTGTATGGTTTCTGGTTTCTTTTGAGTTTTTAATTTTATTTTGGTATCAGAGCAGAGTAGTAATTAGTCTTAGGCTAAACACTATAGTCAATGTTTCAATGCACTCAATTATTTTT